>CDFA01020644.1:0-12871 GCA_000826305.1 Acanthamoeba healyi
TGCCGGTCGCTGCTGTTCAACTTCGCCTTTCCCTCTGCTCACTCGACGACGCTCGTCCTGCCGTACGAGCGCGCGGGTCCCTTCCCGGCCAAGCTTGAGTCTGCCCTCGTGGCGTGGGCGCGGGTTCTGATCCCGGCAATCATCACCAGCCCGACCTCCACCGATGCCATTCAGAGTCGACTGCTGGCGCTCCTCCTCAACACGATCATCACCCCGCCAGAGAGGACTCGTCCGCTTGCGTATGCTTGAACACAGTCTGCTGCATTGCATTGCGTTGCGTAGCTTGGCCTGACGTCAATCACTGTGGCGGCTGCTGCTGCAGTTCACAGCGCGACCAGGACTTTGCTGTGCTGAGCGCGGACATTCTTTACCGCGTGGCGCACTCGGCGTCGGCGTCTCTTCAGCTCCTGCTCCCTCACTCTGAAGCGCTGCGGCGGCTTCTCTTTGTCCATCCGCACCGTCTTCCGCCAGAGACGATCCCCACGTACGTCCTTGTCACCGAGCCAAGTCAAGCGCTGCTGCCCTTGACTGATCATTAACCCTGTATCTCGCACCTGTGTGCAGTCTGTGCTCGGTGGTACACCAACTCTGCGCGATCTCGCCGCGACTGCTCGAGTCCCACGTCCTCAACACGCAGGCCATGCTTCTGGCCTTCAGGCGAGATCACCAGGGTGTGGGTACGCGCTTGCATACACACGTCTCCCAAGAGACAAGGTCAAGCGCGCATCACTGACGTTGGTTGACTTCGTATGCATGTATCGACGTAGGCTGCATTATCGCAAGCTTGCTTCTGGGTAGTGGCAAGCTCTCTGTCAGCCAAGAGACAAAGACGTTGGGCGATCGCGTTGTGCGCGCGCTCTCGTTGAGCTGGCCGGCAATGGAGCACCGCACCAAGTCGGTCTTGCTTCGCAGTCTCGCCCACAACCCCCACCGCTTTGATGAGGTACCCCCACCACTCTCCGCAACACAGCACACTCGAACTTCTTGCTGACACTCTGCGCGCCCTGACAGGATTCCTTGGCGCAGCTCGGTCGCCGGTTCATCACGCCTCACCTCCGCTCGCTCAACATTTTGCCCACACAGCGTGATGAGGCTCAGCACGCTGGAGCGACGGTCTTGTTACCTCTGGTGGAGATCATCGGCGAGGCTTGTGAGGGATCTTCGCCACCGAGCGTGGTCTTCTCGATAGCGGACTATCTACGGGCCGAGCACGAGGCACTGAGCGACGTCGTCGCCCATTTGGTCGCAGCCGTGCCATCCGGTTGTGCAGATGCCGACAAGGAGGAAGAGGAAGAGGAGCGACGCCGGCAGCGGTGGGTGGAGCTCGTGGGCCGATTGGAACAGCTCAAGGAGGTGCTGCCTCCCTACCTGGCGCTTCTTCAATCCACCCACGCCAAAGGAACTCAGGTGCGCTGCAGGAGACAAAGCACGTGAACGAGTCCATTCCGACTGACGTTGTTGCACTACAGGATGATGCGAGTGCAGGCTGCATGAGCTCGGAGAAGGGGCCTAGTGTGGGGTTTGTGGTGCCATCGCGCCTGGCTGATGTGCTCAAGACAATAGCTGCCGACGAGGAGCCGAAAGAGCAGCTGTCGCTGTACTCCATGGAGGGCGGACATCGTGCACGAGCCGAGCAGCTGGTTGAGCTGGTCTTGGCGTCGCTCGTCGGATGCTTGCTGTGCGCGTGCGTGCTCGCTCTACCCCACACCGCAGTCGCCGGTCTCGCACACAAGCCCAGCGAGTGGCTCATGGCGCGCATGGGCTTCGAGCGTGCGCTCGCCTTGGCCGCCGAGCAGCTGCGCATGGCACGACGAGATGCAGAGGAGGAAGAGGAATCTAATGTCGAACCTGACCTCGCTCCGCCGCAGTCAGATAGGCGCCCGACGCCAGCCAAGCAACGGACCAGCGCCAACACTCTCACTCCCACCGAAACGCGGCCGAGCTTCGCCGTGATCGACGAAGCCGATGAAGACGAGATCATACTGTTGAAAGTGGAACCCAGCGACCGGGACGTGCGTCAACACTGCGCGTCGCCTCCCCGCCGCCTCTCGCCACGGTCATCGCCTCCAGCCTCGCGAGCAGCCGACAGCGACCGCCCTAGGAAGCGAGTCAGGATCGCAGTGCACGACAAGGAGCCCCTCTACGGAGACAGTCGCTGCGCTGAGACCGTCAGTCCGTCCGCAGGCGATACGAGCAGAGGAGACAAGCGCATTCCTCGGCCACGGCAAAACACGAGCATCCGCGCAGCAGGACCAGTCCAAAGCGACGTGATCAAGCAGGAGACTGATGGCGCGGAGCCCGAGCTGGAGGAGACCTCGGTCACTAGGGGCCCGTGGACTCAACAACCAGGTACACACATACACGTACTCACGCACGCTAGCACGTCCGTTTTCTCTTGTGCAGTGTGTGACGATGTTGATCAAATAGTGGTAGCTTTTATTGCAACGCTGCGCGAGCTCTACGAGGACGTGATTCCGCATCTCGATCTCTCCACCTGCGTTCATCTGCTCAAGGTACTCCTCTTCGCGCCTGCTCAGTGAGTGAGCTCATTGCCTCACTTTCGCTCGTGCGTCCTCCATGTCATCTCAGGCGGTGGCGTATCTGCCCTCGTGCACGGGCGTGACCGCCCAGCTCGCGTCATTTGTCCTGCACGGCCTCGTCAGGACGCGGCACGCAGTCCTGGACGGGCCAACACTGGTGAGCGATGTCAACGCGTTGGTGGACGACGAGCAGTTTATCCCGTTCCTGCTCGGGCTCACCCGCACGCTGTCTGACGAGGTGCACCAACTGCGCATCGAGGTGTCTCACCTGTACCGGCGTGAGACCATCAACAAGCGCCACAGCGACCGCGCGGGCCAGCTCGAGATCGGAACCGCGCTCGATGCATGGAAGACCAAGATGGACACACTGGCCACGGTCTATCAGATCCTGGAGCGTCTCTTCCTGCAGCTCACAACATCGTCATCATCAACGTCGGACGGGCGTCGCTTTGGACGCTTGCTGGCTTCGTGTCCCGCCTACTTTGATACGCCCGACGTACGCACCTCCTTCTCCACACCGACCAATGCCGAGGCCCACCTCACATCGTGGCGGTGTACATGCAGGCAAGCACGGTGGACGTGCTCGAGTCGCTCTACGCCCACTTCACGAAGCTCTTTGCACAAAGCCAAAACTTCTTCCTCGCAGGACTCGTCGTCCGCGTGCTGCTCGCGCTCACACGCGGGCTCCGCAAGAGCAAGTACATCGCGTTCCCCATCTACCGTGCACTCTCGTCGGTCTATCCGTCGGGCCACTTCCTGCCTGCCTTCCCGCGCTCCCTCGCCAGCGGCCGACTACCACCACAGCCAGGTACTTCGCGCGCCTCCACTTCCCCACTAAGCAAGAGAGAGAGAGAGAGCTAAGACACTGTTCGTCCGTCGCGCACAGCGAAATGGTTGAGCGGAGCGGAGGCGCATGAGCGGGATGCCACCGTTCCATTTTGCTTCTATCTCTCCTTCCTGCTACGCACCCTCTCCTCTCTGCTCCCGCACTCCAAGGTACGTCATGAACTGAATGTACATTCAGAATGAGAGCTCAAGAGCGTGCGCTCATCCCACTCCTCTCTCCCTCGACGTCAGTACTTCCTGTGCGCACGTGAGATCACGTTCGCGTTGATGGACTTCCTGTGCACGCGGGAGCTCGAGTATCATCACGTCTTCGCGGCCATGCACCAGCGCAGCGCGCCCGCCGTACGTTCCATTCCACCACAAGCGCTTGTCTGAGGCCTGCCCCATTGCTCACCTTGCTGCTCTGCCATCGCGGCGTGTTGGCAACTGCAATAGTTCTTGGCTGGTCTGCTGGCTGGCGTGAGCCGCCACTGCGAGTCGCTGCTGTCGACCGTCTCCGGGAGTGCTCAAGTGCTGGGCTCGCCCACCGCCGATGGCAACTGCGGCCTCGTGCTCGACTATCTGTCACTGCTGCGCCGCTTGGTCGCCGCCTTCATCGTGGCTCACCGGGCAGGCTACGTCGTAAGGTAACTACCGACCCACACGCTCTGCGTGACTGCAGCGCACAGCACACTGGCAAGCAACCGACGCGTGTTGCGTGTGCGTGTGTACCTCTTCAGGGTGCAGATGGTGCTGATGGCCAGCAAGCGGGTGTTTGCTGCGTTGGAGAAACGCATGCGTGGGCTGCTCGTGATGGTCGATAACCCTGCGGCGACCGACGAAGCCACGAGCTCGAGTGTGCCGAATGATTCGGCGCATCTGTTCCTCTCGCAGCTCGTGAGCTACGGGCAGGGGCTGCTTCAGGAGGTGCTGAGCATTGACCTCAAGTCTCTCAAGGTATGAGTCTAGCACACAGCTCCCTGCTTCACGTGTGAATCCCGCATGCGAAGCTCATCGCTCTCGTGCCGTATCGTGCCGTGACGCCAGGCGCTCAAGCAAGCGGTGAGCTTGAAGAGGGTCGCGGAGAGGATGCGGCTTCTCTTTGACGATGCGCGCGATGCGTGCGGCCCGACGAGCGTCGAGGCTGCGGTCGACCACGATGACCCCGTACGGCCTCGCGATCGCAGCCGCGCTGCCTCTGGCGATGATCGCCGTCATCCCTGGCCTCGTCGACGCGACGACATCGACGAAGAAGAGGACGAGGACGACGATGATGAAGAGGACGAGGTCAGCTGCGACGACGAGGACGAAATCGAGTTGAGCAGCGAAGACAACGATGAGACCGAGGGGACGACGCGCTTCCCGTTCACGCTCCTACGCAGGGGCGAACCCGCGGAGGAATGGGGTATGAGCGTAGGCGGCGGCGGGCCCGGCGCGGACGGCGTCGGCCAGGTCGCCAACTACGAGGACTACGATCAGGTCGCCGACTACGAGGACGACGACGAGGACGATCGCGACGACGCCCTCGAAGAAAGCATCGAGGTCTACGGCGAGGACGAGCTGTACGGCGAGAGCGATGACGATGACGATGAGTTGAACAACGACCACAACAACGATCAAGATGCTGACGAGGACGAGGACCGCGGCTTCAACGCGCGGCGTCGGCTACGACGCGACGACGACGACGGCCAAGACGACGCTGCTCGCCTCGAGTACGACCCCTTGCTGGCCCCGCTGTTTGACGAGTCCGCCAGCGACACGAGCGAAGCCGACGAGTTCAGGGTCGTCTTCCACCACCGAACATGACGCCTCGGCGCACGAGAAGCGACAAAGCCCTACATGCTGGCGATTGGTGCGTTCAAATTAAAGTTTCGATCGCCACGCCGTGATTGGGGATTGGGGGACAAGTGGTCGTTTAGGTCCGTGGGCTTGTGTGAGGGAACGGAGAAGCAGGAAGAAAGAGCATCACGCAGTTCACGCACGAGAGAGGAAGAGGATGGCCGAGGCGTTGATCGAGGTGGGGCTTCAGTTGAGCGGCTGCGCGGTTGCGCTTGGCTTCGACGCGTGGGACAGCAGGAAGAGGAAGAAGAAAGAAAAGAAGGGCGGCTCGCACATCGACTGCGCAACCTCACCCTCCTCCTCCGCCTCCTCCTCCTCATCGTCAGGCTCTGCTGCCTCGTCCCCCGCGCCGGCGCGTCACGGAGCCACGACCACGTCCGGCTATTTTGTCAAAGAAGGTACACTTGTGTAGTCGACTTGATGCTCGGACACAAAGAGCTCAACTCACGCACCACTTGGACCCCGACCACGCAGGGCACCTGCGCAAGACGTGGAAGCGGAGGTGGTTCGTGCTCAAGGGCACGACGCTCACCTACCACAAGTCGGAGCAGGACAAGTTGGCGCGGGGCAAGATCAAGCTCAAGGGCGCCCGCGCGCACGTCGCCACGCGACACACCGACACCACCTACGGAGGTACCACACGCAAGCCTGCACGGCGTGCACGCTCACGCACTGACCTGTACGTGCGTGGCCAGTGCAAGAGTGCCTGGTGATCGAGGACAAGAAGCAGGGCAAGACCTTTCACCTCTTCCCGTGCGGCGGCGAGAACAAGGCGGCCGACGCGCAGCAGGTCCAGGCGTGGCTCGGCGTCATCGAGGAGTGCGGAGGCGCCGTGGTCCAGGCGCCGGCGTCACCGGCCAAGCGGCGGTGGTGACACCAGGACGACGAGGAGTGAGGGCTAGCACAGAGGAGGAGTGCGGATTTGTAAAGCAAGCGTGTAAGTCAACCATCATTGGGAGGGAGGGATTCACTTCATGTCGAGCTTGTGGTGCTGCGCCGGCTGGGCGGCGCGAGGGTCCTGGCGCAGCAGGCCGATGGCGTGCGGAAGCACCGGCAGCAGCACGTCGATGTTCTGCGAAATGGCCCAGGGCCAACACGTACCACGCAACATATCGGTCAGTATGAACGCCCGTACGCAGCGCGCGACACACGCACACACAGGAGAGAGCGCTTGGCCGAGGGATGAAAGGAAGAGCAGCGCGCACCTCCTTGACAGCCTTGGAGCTGCCGGGAAGGTTTACGATCAGCGTCTGCTTGCGCATGCCGGCGGCTGGGCGACTGTAAGCGCGCAACAGCTGTTGGTGAGAAGACACCAGAGAGCTCAAGAGAAGAGAGAGAGAGAGAGCTCTCACCTGAGCATGGCGTGCGGGGTGACCTGCAGCGAGGCCGTCACCATCGCCACCACCATCCCGGGCGCTTCGCGGTCCAGGATCGCTGCATGAGCGCGCGTTAGACAGCTGGCTGCGACCATCGCGCGAGAGAGAGGCGAACAGCAGTCGTACCCTTAGTTGCCTCGGGCGTGATGTCGCGCGGCGCGAACCCGGTCCCGCCCGTGGTGAGAATCTGCGTGCGCGTGCGCGTGTGCGTGTGCGTGCGTGTCAGAGTTGCAGCTCGTCCCATCACGAATGGAGGCTCTACAACGTACGAGCTGCAGCTTCCGTTCGTCGCTCCACTCCTTCAGCACCCGTTGAATGTCGTCCACTTCGTCCGCCACCACCTCCTTCACCACAACCTAAATATATTTTTTAAAAATAAATATTTTTTCGACCCAAATACAAAAACTCAATAAATTTAGTTTTTGGACAGGCCTTGTTCATTTAATCTATTTTTATTTTTATTGCGATTAATTATTTTAATATTTGATAAGATTGTGAGTGCACGACGAACCTTGGCGTGCTTGAGGTGCTGCTCGATGAGTGAGCAGGCGAGAGGACCACTCAGATCCTCAGCCTCGCCACGCGACACTCGATCGCTCACCGTCAGCACGCCCACCTCCACCGTGT
Source organism: Acanthamoeba healyi (assembly GCA_000826305.1). Classification (NCBI taxonomy): domain Eukaryota; phylum Discosea; order Longamoebia; family Acanthamoebidae; genus Acanthamoeba; species Acanthamoeba healyi. The sequence goes on from CDFA01020644.1 coordinate 7,208, forward strand.
GCCCGCTCTGCTCAGCCATCTTTTGTTTAAAATTATAATTTTTTTGTTTGTCGTTCGCCAAAATTCCACACAACAATCGGAAATGAATTGTTTGTTGTTTTTCTTGTTTTGTTTTTTGTTTTTGTTTGGTGGAGTTGAGATGTGCCTCCGACTTCCCATGCCCACACCCACGGCGGCATGCCGCCCAGAGTGAGTTCAGAATAATTCGAAGGCGTGCTGGTGCTGGTCTATTACCAATTTGATTGCAGAGCGGCCGATCCCGCAAGCGGCGACCGTCTGCCAGTAGCGGTAAAGTAGCTACCGTCCCAAGCGCCCTCCGCCTCTTCTTCTACCCCGCACCCTCCTCCGTTTATTTTGGTTCTCGCACTCCGCCAATTTATTTTAATTTTAATTACAATAAAAATAAAAATAAAAGTAACAGCTAATTGGCCCAGGAACGAGATACTTATCGATTTAAAATTGTCATTTTATTTTGAAAATAATAATTATTCTTTAATTCTTGGAGGGCGAGTTGCAGGTGATGGTGTTGGTGATGTAGGTTGGCGAAAACGGTGAGGACGATCGTCGTATGTACAAAACGAGGCCAGGCTGGTTGTTGCTGCGCTGCCCGGGAAGGTGGGGATGGAAGGCGGTGGTGGTGGACAAAGGACTCTTACATCATGACGTCGTCCTCCTCAGTCTTCCTCGCGAACAGCAGCACGACCGACGACGCGAAGATGATCGCATTCTGCAAGATCAGCGAGATGCCTGCACACGCACACGCACACAGCAAGGAACATGAAGAAGAATGCGAATGATGGTGAGCGAGACGACAAAACAACGACAAGCATTTGATGATGGAGAGTGGGGAGGGAGAGAGGGAAGAAGGGACCTGGCCACATTTTGGAACCGGTCTCGTGCTGGTAGCTGTCCACGCACATCCAGATGGACGAGCCGATCGCGCCAAAGCCGATCGCGAACGACACGAACAGCCACGCACGCACTGCACCACGGAAACACAGAGTCAGACCGACGTCGCTGCTCGGAGCCAACTACCACAACACGCTCTCCTCCTAAGAGCGTGCAAAGAGAGAGACGGTGGTGATGATGGTGACGGAAGGTTGCGTACCCTTGTGGCTGATGTCGTCAGAGAACATGAGCGAGAACGGATGCATGTCGTTCAACGACACCATGTTCATCCTATCAGCGTACAACACACACGAGCGGTGAGGCGAGGCGAGGCGAGGCGAGGCGACAACGGAGGTTCAGTTCGCGTGCTCAGTGCTGAGCGTTCAGTGTGGTGTCGTGTGGTGGTAGCGAGAGGGAGGCTTGCTCGCACGTACATGAGAAGAACGAAGGTCGAGATGAACCCTGGCAGGTAAAAGTACCACGGTGGCTCCCTCCAGCCGCTGAAGTGGTTGCCCGCCACGGCACCATCGATCCAGATCAACCACCCAGCCACGAACTGCAAGTCCCCCCCAAGCGCGCACTGTGAGATCTCTGCGCGAGATTTCCAAATCCATTTGGGGATGGCAGGGCCTGGCGTGGCAAGGCGAGGCGAGAAGGGGAGGGGGGAAGTACGAGGCAGCCTGCGAAGAAGGAGCCCACCCTGTGGCGAAAGTTGGAGTCGAGGCGGCAGCACCACCAGGACGCATCATCGTCGAATGAACTCGAGTACATAATTATCTCTCTCTCCTGCCTCAAAAAATCCTCTTGCTCTGTGCCGCTCTGCTCGGCCGTGGGTGTTGTGTACAAAAGCGCAGGTCCAGACGCGCTACGCGGGCGTAGTCGATGAGCAGCGCGGCCCGCTACACGAAATCTTGTGTTCCTTTCACCAAGCGTGCTTGGCATTCCAGGCCAGCTTCCCGGTCTCCTGCCCTCACCTGGGACAAACCGTTCATCCTCGTGTGAGTGTGAGTGTTGGGGAGTGTGGGGAGTGTAGGGACCAGAAGTGCAACCAAGGCGAAGATCTGGACAGCCACGGGACGCAATGCAACAATGTTGCTTGTTTGAGCTGAAGTGAACGAAGGGAAGAGGTTCATGTGTGTATTTTGATGAGATAAAGAGCTGTGCGTGCTCAGGTTTTATCCGTGCACGACGGTGCCTCCGTTGGGGTGCATCACTTGCCCCGTGATGTACGACGAGTCGGCCTCCGATGCCAAGAACACGTAGCAGGGCGCGACCTCCTCTGGTTGACCCGCGCGGCCCATCGGGCAGTCCTCCTGTACACACGCGCAAGCAACAAAGGGTTGATCGGTCAGGATTTATGTCCGACGTGAGCATTCAAGGCACAGACAAACGCACCTGGCCAAAGGTCTTGACTTTCTCGGGCTTGAACGAAGCGGGGATCAAGGGCGTCCTGGTAGTCATCGCCAGACGTTAGAGGAAGACATGCGAAGCAGTGCAAGAGATGAGGGGCGTACCAAATGGGACCGGGAGCGACGCCGTTAACGCGGATGCCCCTCTCGACGAGGTTCTGGGAGAGCGAGTAGGTGAAGGTGGTGATGGCGCCCTTGGTCGACGAGTAGTCGAGAAGCGTCGGCATGCCCTTGTAGCATGTCACCGACGTGGTGTTGATGATGCTGGCTCCCTTCTTCATGTGCGGCACCGACGCTCTGTGATTGAAGGCGATTGCGATCAGTCGTTTGGCCTTTGCATGGGATCCAAGCGAAGAACCGAGTGTGGTAGCAGTACCTGGCCATGTAGAACATGGAGAAGATGTTGGTGCGGAAGGTCTTCTCGAGCTGCTCGTTCGTGATGTCCTCGATCTTCTCGCACTCCCACTGAGACGACGCGTTGTTGACCTGCGCGCACGTCGTCCGTACCACCACATGACCATTGCCACTGTCAGCCTCACCCTCCACGCCGCCACCTCACCACACCACCTCCACTCTAACACTCTGACACGTTCGAGGGCACTGCGTACGAGGATGTCGAGCTTGCCAAAGCGCTTGACGGTCTGATCGACCACGCTGTCGCAGAAGTCCGAGTCCTTGAGGTCACCGGGAATGCAGAGGCACTGCCGGCCCTCCTTCTCCACGAACTGCTTGGTCTTGTCGGCGTCCTTCTGCTCCTCGGGCAGGTAGACGATGACCACGTCGGCGCCCTCGCGCGCGTAGAGGATGGACACGCTGCGTCCGATCCCGCTGTCGCCGCCGGTGATGATCGCCACCTTGTCCTTGAGCTTCTCGCTGCCCTTGTAGTTGGGCGCCAGGTACTGCGGTTCGGGGTCCATCTCGTGCTGGTAGCCCGGCATGTGCCTCTGCATCTGCGCCGGGAACTCTTCAGGTCGCTTGCCTTGTTGCTCTGATGCCATTGCGATATGCGAGTCTTGTTGAGTGTGTGTGTGTCTGATGAGTGAGCAAGCTTCTGCTTGTGTGTGTGTGTGTGTGTTAGGTCGAGGATCTGGTCTATACTAGCTGGAGGCCTCAGCAGGTTGAGCTCTTCCGCCAGGGCGCCACTGCAGAGGCGGGTGGCAGGCTGGAGGCCAGAGGGATGGAGACCAAGCGAACCGATACTCAACCGAAATTCGTGGGTGGGCTGAGGTTGCGCTGCGTGCGTTGGTTCAATCCTGTCCTGCAACACCCACCGGGATATCCCGGCCACCACCGGCACAGCCGGACCACAGAACATCATCGCCCTAGTGGTGCATTCTGTTTGGCCAATCAGAAAATACCTTAAATATTTTGATTTAAAATATACAGCAATTAGTGACCGGTCGGAAAACGACATCGACGAAGACGGCGCTGGCAGTGTCGGCCGCGTGACGGAACGGGAGCGCTGGGAGAGACAAAGGGCGCAACAAAGAGGCAGTCAGAGAAAAAGAAGATGATGGACGAGGAGCGGTCGTCGCTGATCTACTACGACGAGCGCGGCCTGCGCGGATGGCTGACGCGGCAGCGGCTCATGGTAGGGCTGGTGGTCGTGCTCGCCGTCGCCTGCCTGGCGTTCTTCATCGCCACCGTCGTGCTCGCCACCCAGCAAGACGACTCGTCCTCTTCGACCACCCCCGCCCCCTGCCCCCCAGTACGCTCCCCCTCCAACGATCAAAAATCAGACAATTCTGTCTAGATTTATTTTTGCTGTCTCCGTTTTTATTCAAATAATAATAAAAAACAGGAAAAATAAATAAACTCTCAATTAAATTATAAAATAATTTATGGAATTAGAGCATTTTTATTCATTTTTAATTAAATATTTTTCATGTGCACTGCACAGGCGCCGAGCGTGGAGAACAGCACGAACGACTTCCCGCTGGGCGCGTACGCGCCGTGGAACGTGACAGCGAACCACACGCGCACCATCTCCTTCACCACGACCGAAGGTACCGCCCTTGCCCAGCCGCCGATCGACGGCGCTGCCGGCCTAGAGATGTGCGGGAGAGGCGCTGACACTGCTGCGTGATCGTTGTTGTTGTTGTGTTCGTGTGACTGATTGTCTCAGGCACATGGATGAACATTGACGTGTCGCCCGACGGCCAGCAGATCCTGTTCGACCTCCTTGGCGACATCTACACCTTGCCCATCGCCGTAAGTTGATCTTTAAGTGGCCGCAAGCTTTAGATCACTGCAGTGCGTTGGCGCAATCGACCTCACGCGCGTGTGTGTGCGCATCAGGGAGGAGACGCGACGCTTCTGCGGGGAGGCCCAGCGTTTGAAAGCCAAGCACGCTATTCGCCCGACGGCAAGAAGATCATCTTCACCAGGCACGTTTCCTTCTCGCTCGTTCTCCCTTGCCTTCCGTCACCACAATGGCAACGATGACAGGCCTAACATGACCTCGTGGCGTGTGCAGCGATCTGTCGGGCTGTGACAACGTGTGGGAGATGGAGCTGGCCACCGGCGATTCGCGCCAGCTCACCGAAGAGCCCTTCCACTCCCTCAGCAATGCCATGTGGGCCCCCGACGGCGATCACTTTGTAGCCGTCAAGGTGCGCTGATCAGTTGCGCGCTCGCGACCACGCTGTGCAGCGCACTGACGCATCTCTCTCGCTTCGTGGCACAGTGGTACACGTCCACTCGGTCGATCCCTGCCGGCGAGCTCTGGCGGTTCCCCATCGCCGGAGTGAAGAAGGATGGCGGCGAGCGTCTGGTGGGGCGCGTCACACCCTCCTCGCAGATCGGCCCGCAGGAGCCCTTCTACTCGCCCGACGGCCAATTCGTGTACTTTAGGTACGTCACGTCTGCGTCTGCGCTGGCTTCTTCCTCTTCTCACGAAGGTGGCGCTCGCGCTTACGCACACTGCAGCAAAAACGAGGCCGACTCGACCTTTTGGAACTACAACAAGGACCCGCACGCCGGTATCTTTGCGATCAGCCGGGTCAACATCACCACCAAGGCCACAGAGCAACTCGCAGGCGGCCCTGGCGGGGTGCGTAGGCCTCTCTGATTGCTTGCCTGTCGAGGAGAGAGCAAGTCTCACAGCCATCGTTGGCGTTCGCCCGCAGGCCGCGCGTCCCGTTTTGTCCAAGGACGGCAAGACTCTCGCCTTCATTCGCAGGATCTACGACAACACGACGCTCGTGGTCAAGAATCTCGAAACGTACAACGAGCAGATCGTGTATCGGCTGCTGGACTTTGACCAGCAGGAATCGTCCGCGCCGTGCGGCATCTACCCGAGCTTCGCGTTCATCAACAACGACACCGAGGTGCTCATCTGGGTCAAGGGCGGCAAATTTGCCAGGTT
>CDFA01020657.1:0-11750 GCA_000826305.1 Acanthamoeba healyi
CGTACCATCTCGAGGAAGAGCTCGCCAAAGCCGCGTTCGTCTTCGAGCGCGCTCTCGAGCTGGTTGAGGAACTCGACGTTCCATCGCCGAATGAGCTCCAGGTTGCAGAGGATGCCCTGCAGCTCGTCCGTGGAGAGGATCTTCTTGTCGCGTATGGGGATCACGTAGTCGTGCAGGAACGCGTTCAGGTTATGAACGTGGGCGCGCTCCGACGAGAGCAGCTCCTCCACCAGCTTCTCCCTTCGACACATGTGCGGCGCTGCAGCGTGCACCACGGCTGGTGGTGGAGCTGCAGCAGCAGCAGATGGCAGGCTGCTGGCAGTGGTGGAGATGTTGCTGCCGCCTCCGCCCTTGCTCTTGTTTCGCTTGTGTTGTGCCGACGATTTCTTGGTGGTGGCCCTCTCGTCCATCTTCTCCTCGCCGGGGTCTGTGAGCGTGAGGGCCGCGCCTCCAGAGGCAGGCAGCCCACCTGCAGCAAGCGGTGCTCCACCAGCGCCCAGCAGCCCGGCGTCTCCTGCAGCGTGCGGCACAACCGCGGCCGAGCGCTCCTTCTCTCGCTTGGAGCCCTTGCGCTTGGGCTTCTTTGTGGGGGTGGGCGGCGACCCCAGCCCCACCCCCACAACAGACGCCGCGGCGGGCCCTTCCCCTTCGCCCGCGCTCAACATCAGCTCTCGAGATGCGCAACCAAACTCGATTGAGTTGTTCAACGAAAAAAGCAATGACACATAAATAATTTTACAGTTGAAGAATGCAAATAATGAATTTAGTTGTCGACGCGAAATATGTCGACGGTGAAACGTTCAACCGCTGTGCGGCCGCCGGAGAGATTGACCCAAGAGCAAAAGGAAGAAGAGATGCAGCGCAGGGAAGGAGACTGGGATTGCCCCAACTGCGGCGACATGAACTTTGCTTCCAGGTCCATATGCCGGAAGTGTTCTTCTCCCAAATCATCATCGGGCGCGATCGGCGGCGGAGGTGGAGGTGGAGGAGGAGGTGGAGACGAGGGCGGCGTGATGTTGGGGAACGGCGGCGGCGGGGCGGCTCCAGGAGGGGGCGAGGAGGGGGTTGGTGTGCCGGCTGTCTGTCTTTTTCTTTCTTTTCTTTTGAGCTCATCTCATTTTTTCAATTCCATTCCCATCTCATCTCTCATCTTTCGCGCTTGAAGTTTAGTTTGCTGATTTTTTTTCTCCTTCTCTCTCTGCGTGACAGCACCAGGCCCATCCGACCAAGCCCGGCGACTGGTACTGCCCGAGCTGTCGCGACCTGAACTTTGCGTCGCGCTCGGTCTGCCGCAAGTGTCAGACGCCCCACCCGGACCACTCCAACGCGCGCCCGGGTGACTGGCTCTGCCGCGGCTGCAACGAGCTCAACTTTGCCTCGCGCCTCATGTGCCGCAAGTGCAACTCGCCTCACCCGCGGCCGGCGCCGCACCAGTTCTTTGGCAACATGGGCATGGGCGGCCCGATGGGCGCCATGGGTGGCCCCATGGGTCACGGCTTCCCCGGCTTCTTTGGTCTTCCTCATCATCCCCACCACCACCATGCCCCGCACCATCACCATCAGGGGCACCACCCTCATCAGCAGCAGCCTCATCACCAGCACCCGGCCGGCCCACACTTTGGCGGCATCGGCGGCGGCGTCCATCACACCTCGCACGCCAAGCCCGGTGACTGGTACTGCCTCAAGTGCAACGAGCTCAACTTCGCGTCGCGCGCGGCCTGCAGGAGCTGCCAGACGCCGTTCCAGACCAACCAGCCGCGCGTGGGCGTCAAGTCGGGCGACTGGCTCTGCGTCAAGTGCACCGACCTCAACTTTGCCAGCCGCACCGCCTGCCGCAAGTGCGGCGTCTCACGAGAGGAGGCCACGATGGTCGTGCAGGACGGCCTGGACGCCGTCGATCCGTCCTCTGCTGTCGTCACCACCAATGACGTCCTCGCCGCTGGAGGGGCTGGGGACCTCGGCGAGATCGCCGAGCAGTGAGCCACTCTCCCCCAACCCTCTACCCCAGGAAAGAACGCAAATGAAGTGCTACCGACTCAAACTCGCATGTTGTAAACCATCGCCCTGGGGCTCAACACTCAGCCTTGATCCCTATCAAGAAGCAAACGGTCAGTAAGAGAGGAATTTGAGACATTTCACGTTATAACGAATTAATATTCAAAATTCTCGCACCTAATTAAAGGAGGATCAACGCTGACGCGATCGTCTTTCTGTTGGGTTGCTGGTGCGGCCAACCAACGTGAAGTCTGAAGAGAAGGACGACAATTCGACACTGGGCACCCGAGTCGAAGGTGGAAGAGATTCGGACAGGGGGCCGTAACGCAACGCAAACGCCAACGCTGTTTGTGCCGTGGCTGAATCCTTCCAGATCTCGGGTCCAAGACAAGGAATCGTGCGAGCACACACAAGGGAATTGGCGCTGGGTTGAGTGAGCTCACCCTCATCCCAATAGATGGACGGCACTGTCCATCACGCGCTGGACGATGCGTTCCAATGGGAAGAATGGCAGACGAAGATGCTCGATGGCTTCGTAATCGCGTCGTGCTCGCTCTCCATCATGGGTTCCCTTTTCATCTTCCTCTCCTACACCCTGTGGAGCGACCTGCGCACCACACCGCGGTTCATGCTCGTCTGCCTCTCCCTCGCTGACCTCATCACAGCCTCAGGTCAGTTCGCTCGATCTCTTCCCCCTCTGCATTTTCATTCCCCTTTCCCACATCTCTTCATTTTTATAAATTTTGTTTTTTCATTTATCCTTTGATTTTCTTTTAGAAATATTAACAAAATATAATTTAATGCACTAAGGCCAGAATTTATTTTCATAATGAATTAAGAAATTAAATAAATAAATGATAATTTATTAATTGTTTGGTGTTGGGCGGACAGGAAATATGTTTGGCGTATTCTACCGGCAGGGAGGCGTGATATGCACCATACAGAGCGCCTTCACGTCCACCTCGTCCATCTGCTCCTTCTTGTGGACCGTCGCCATCGGTACACCATCTGACCTCTTCCATTCTCTTCTCCACACATGGAGAGCTCAGTTCGGGACGTCATCGTTGTTGGGTCATTGTCATCTAAACGTTTTGGTGCACGCTTGCGTACATCAGGCACGCATCTGTACCTATCCATGCTGAAGAGCACCAAGAAGCGCAACTTCCAGCCCTTGTACCACGTCATCAGTTGGGGCCTGCCGATCGTCATCCTGGTCATCGCGCTCTCCTTCCGCGCTCTGGGTACCAACAGCTCCTAGCAGTCGACTGGCACACAACCCATCTCGGTGTGCGTGCTGACCTAGGTGTTCGTCGTCTTCTTCCTGGCGGTCTTCTCAACACACAGGCGCGGATGACTTCTCGCGAGCAGTGGGCTGGTGTTGGATATCCGACAAGGTGGAGTACCCGCTCTTCTGGTCCTTCTTCGTGGGCAAGGCCGAAGAGATCACTTCCTACATCGTTGTACGACTTCTCCCTCCTTCCTTCCCTCACCACCTTCCCTAGTCATGCCCCCTTGTGTCAGTCTTCTGACGTGTCTCTGTGTGCCGCTTGTCTTGCGTGTGGTTTGGTGATGTGTGACACGACAGACATTCCTCTTGTACGCGCTGACCCTATGGCGCTTGCATCGACGCGTTAACGCTGTACGTGATCTACTTCACTTGCACATCGCCGCGGGTGACCACAGACAGAATAACACGTGTCATGTTGTATTCCCCTCGCCTCTCTCCTCAAGGGACTGCTGCCGAGCAAGAACGTGCGCAAGGTGATCACGCAGGTCGACAAGAAGCTGATGGTACGTCTTTTGTGTGCGCCTTGATGGACCAGACGAATGCGCGGTGCACTTCCCACACCTCACGCCTCTTCCTCTCTGGCCTCTGCACGTAATCTGCTACAGCTGGTACCGCTCGTGTTCATCATGGTCCGCATCTGGGGCACCACTCGCTTTCTGCTGGTCAGCGCTGGCTTGATTCGCATGGACATCTATTGGATGGTTGTCCTTCAGGTAACTTCTTTCCCTTACCCTCGCGTGTTGCGTGTCGCGCGCTTGTGTGTGTGGTGAACGAGTCTGGACTGTGATCTTTTGCTCATTCCGTTGTCTGGCTTGCATCTCCTCGTGTGGCCACACAGGGCGTGGGTGACTCGGCGCAGGGCTTCGCCAACTTTCTCCTGTTCTGCGTGTTTACCAAGAAGGTGCGCAACAAGTACACCGGCCTCGTGCGTCGCGCTTTGTGCTGGAGCAGTTACAGCGGTACGTCTCTGTTCTCTCTCTGAGTTGTGTGTCGGTGTTGAATATATCGTGTCGATGATCTGAGTTGGTACGTGGTGCAACACCAGATCTCTTGTCTTCTGAGGACGAAGACCACAACAGCAAAGCCAAGCACTCGATCCAATACGACGAATCACCCGCGGCGCCGCGTTCGTTCATGCCCGGCGTACGGGTCTACTACTCTGACGAGTCAGAGCACTCCCTCTCCTCCTCACCCTCCTCCTCCGCTGCTCCCTCCGGTCGGCGTTTGTAACATGTCCTCTTCCTTCCTTTCCACACACCCATAGCACCTGTGGCATCACACCAAACACACAAACCTCAAACACATGCGGGAGTCGTTTTGCAGTTACCGCCGCGTACCAAATCTCGCACCGAAGACAACTACAGGATGGGCAAGATCATGATCCTCATCACCACTGACTGCGGGCCAGGCGTCGTGGACTTACAGGGAGTGATGGTGATCAACTACAACATGCCAGTTGACAATGTCAACTATGTCCTATGCGTTGGCAACTGTGGTAAGTGTCCTTGCTGAGGTCAGGAATCATACACTTCGAGGTGTGTGGTAAAGACTTTGTCGGCACTCAAGAGACACTGTGGAGGACTTTCAGATCAAGTACAAAAATAAGATGTCTGCGCCATTGCCTTCAGCCTGCCATGCCACTCCAGTTCTCTCCGAACAATCCTTGCCCTCATCCTTGGCACTGTGCCAAGGACTTGCTTAGCACTCGATTTGGTTGAACCCAGCAGAATTGAAAACGACGGGCGGAAAAAGGCCCATCCCCACGAAACACCGTTTGGCGGACTTGATTCATTAATACGCAGCAATTAGAGCCTCATTGCATCAAGTTTCACTCATGAATGCTCTTTCCTTGCAACAGATGGACGCAACACACCAAAGGGCCAAGGTGAAATGGCTGGCGCTGTGCATGGGGCTCACGCTGGGCGCATCTTTCATCCTCTTTGATTTTGTCTTTGTACATGACCACAATGGCGCCTTTACCTCCGAAGCCCCACGCACTCCCACCACGTCCATTGCAGGCCAGGGGTGGGTGGCTCGTGCCTCCAGTCCAATAGATTCAGCCCCATCTGCTGTCTCCAAAGAAGACCCACACACCACCGCCACATCCTCTGCTGGTCGGGTGGTTCACGCCTCAGCCGCCTATCCACTCGACCCGGCCCGCACCTCTCCATGCAAGTTGAGTCCGGCCCTTCGCCAGGTGCTCATCATCCGCATCTGCGGCACCCTCACCCCCGTACGGTCCCCTAATCCAAATACTACTATCATCACATTAACATCAACAACATTTATGTCATTGTTTTTAATGATTGAAGAACGTGCAGGCGATGATAGCCAAGTACGCGCGGGAGCTGAATGGCTCTGCTCACTACGACCTATGGCTCCTCTATGACACCGGCACTGAGGTACCACCAACAAAAAAGGTCATGGACGAGTTCTACGCCCTGCAGGCGGAGAGCCCCGGGCTGGGTCTGTTCCTCTACAACTCCAGCGACGTCAAGGCGCTGCTCCCAACCGCGGCCTACCTCCAGAAGGACAAGGCGCCCAACTTCTGGTTCCATGATGCGTCGCTCTTCCTGTGGTCCATCACCTGCCGCCCCGACCTCTGGCATGACACTCCACCACTCCGGCCAACCAGGTACGCGCTATAACCTCATTGGCTGGGGTAAAGGTACATTTTTTGGAATTTTCTGAATGTGCCACGCACCACGGGGCACAAGCAGGGAAAGTGAGCTGTACATATGGACGATCGAGCACGACGCTATCTATTTCGGTGACGTGTCAACGTTCCTCGACGAGCACAACACCAATATTGCAGGTTTGTTCCACCTTCACATACACTCTCTCGCTCTTCTCGGTGTGTGCGGGGAACTGGGTCTGTGCACTACTGATCACCACTCTCGCTAGACCACATCGCCAACCATTTCCCTCTGGCGCCAAACTGGAAACACTGGGAGCAGAGCACCTGGCGGCCGCCCTACGACAAGGCCGTTTTCAAGAGGGAGTACGTCGAGCGCCACTCGACCACCCTGCTGCGCTACCTGTACAGCATCACGCTGCTCAATGTGGTGGCCTACGGCGAGATCTTCGCGTCGACCGTGTGCGCCATGCAGCCGCACTGGTGTGTGATGGCGCCGCTCGAGCAGCGGTTCATCGGGCCGGCCTACGCTTGGAACGCCATCCTCACGGACGATCAGGTGGCCGCCATGTGGGCCGATCCGGCTCAACAGGGCAAGTGGAACCACGCCGTCCTGTCGCGCAAGAGCCTCAAGTGCAAGTCCTCCCTGCGCGATCTCAGAACCACACCCTCACCCGCCTCGTCTTGGTGGAGGTGACGATGTCCATGTGCCCCAAACAGGAGATTTTAAAATGAGGATGGAAGGAGGGAGACATGTAGGCTGATGGAGACTGGAGCTGCTGCTCTGGGGTCCGTGGCTATGCAGCGAGGGAGACAGAGCGCTGGAGCCGCCTGGGAAGGCCACCTCGTGAAGAGACATTCTTCGTGTTGAGCAGATGTGTGCAGTTGGTGTGGAGTGGGTAAGAGACAGCGAGCCAATGATATGTTCTCAGGAGAATGCTCGTGGGACTCACGACGGGAAAGTTCCGCACCTTCCACACCAACACTCACTTCGACCGAAGGTTTTAACTAGGTTCAGCCAATCACGTCGGGGCGGCTTTCCATTTGGTAAAAACCTTTTGCGTCAATAATAAACCTTTTCAGTGATTAAAAACTCTTCACTGAAGAGACACCTGTGTGTCGCACTGAGGCCGCTACGAGCGGTCCCCAGCCCAGAAGGAAATGGAAGAGGAGCACGTCACCACCGATATCGCCGCTACATTTGGTCCTCACCAACACGAGGTGGTCGACCTCAGTGGCCTTTCGTCTTGGCATCATTGGACGGATCGCGCGTCCACCACGAAGCGGTACCCCTGTGTCAGTACGCTGCTGCTCCCCCCCTGATGTTGCCATTATGGCATCCCACGCTCAGACACAACCGGTGGTGGCTCTGCGTGCAGGGGGCAGCGTGAATGAAGCGCTGGAGCGCAACTTCGCCGCCAAGGGCTGGTGCTTTGTCCGCCTGCCCGAATTGATGCTCATCAACCAGGCCACCGAACTGCCCAAGCTGCGCGCCTTCTTCGACGATCAGAGCGGCGACTACAAGGCGCAATTCGCCGAGCGCTCAGCCTACGGCTACTCGGCGCCGGCTGAGCACAAGGAGAGCTATCGCGTGCTCACCGGCAGGCGTCTCCTGTCCGAGCGCCCGGCCGAGTTTGACTGGCTCGCAAAGTTTGCCGCCGATCTCGACGCCAGCGTGCTGACCCTGCTGGCGCGGATCTGCGAGAAGGTCTTCAAGAAGAGACCGCACGAGGTGGCCCAGCTGGCCGACCTGCCGGTGAGCTTCCTGCGCGAGTCACACTTTGGCATGCTCGACTTTGTGCGCTATCACAACTCCGAGGACGACCCGGCGCGAGTGCCGCTGCCCGAGGGCGGCGGCGGCGCGAGCGTGGCCGAGGTCAACTGCGTGCCGCACTACGACCCGGGCCTCATCTCGGTCTCGTTCTTCTCCGACCGCGCAGGCCTCCAGCTGCTGGAGCCGGTGCTCGACGCCTCCGGCCACCAGGTGGGCGAGCGCTGGGTGGATGGCCCGATCAACACAATCGAGGGCCAGGAGTCGCTCGGCGTGCTGTGGCTGGGCGAGGCCGCGGTCAAGCTGACCGACGGGCGGCTCAAGGCGGGCGTGCATCGAGTGATCTATCCGTCGTCGGCACACGGCACGACAGGAGGCCCGCGGCTGACGAGTTGGTACGAGGTGTGCACCACCACACAGGCCAAGCTCGACGATGGCGAGAGTAACACGGCGCAGGACAAGGGCGTGTTGTCCCTGCCCAACGTGCTGTCGTCCCTCCCGCTGGCTTTCAACAAGGGCGAAACCAAGGGCGACTTCCTGCGCAAGGTGGAGCGTGTGTACGGTATACCGAGGTCCAAGATCATGCGCGAGGCAGACTTCTTCAAATCCAAGAAGATCGAGCAAACGGGCGACAAGGCGTGAGCTAACAGATACGACGATGGCTTCGTTCTTTTGTCGCCTTCGCTTTTCCGGCCTTCGCGTTGTGCTTGGCTGACCGCCAGTACGAGACAAAAAGAACATTACTTCACTCTCACCACTGTAGTTGTACACAAGGTTGCTGGGCAAGACGCTACCCACTACCTCTTCTAAGAAAAGTTGGTGCCCATGTCCCACTCGGCGGAAGGCGTCCCGGCGCCGATGGTGCCCGTGATGGTCTTGCCGCCCTGCACGATCTGAATCTGTGTGGGGAAGGCGATGCCGTTGCCAGAGGCCTGCACGACCCACACGCCCCACGACTGGAACGCGCCGGGCAGTCCCGCGATGGAGACGGAGTCGATGTGGCCACTTCCGCCGACGTTGAGCGGCTTCACCGCGAACCACCAAGGATTGGAGCCAGCGCTGGTCTGCACCTTCAGGTTGCCCTGTTGTACGTTCCCCACACCATCACCGTTGCATCAGCATTCTCTGCAGCGCTCGCTGTGGAGCCTGGAGATGGAGAATCGGTACCGAAACAGGGCAGGCAACCTGCCTAAAGCTCGTGTAGATGACGCCTGCAGCTGTGTTGGCGATGGTGGAGAAGGCCTCGGGGCTAAGATCAAAGTGCGTCATGTCTCCGCAGCACCTGAGCGATGAGCAATGTTGTTGGTTGAATGAGCAGCGGAGAGCTGGTTGGAGGAAGAACGCACTGGCTGTTGCTCTCGCATTGGCACTGATCGGTGACCTGTACGATGACGCTGCCGCTGAAGCACGCGTTCGACAGAGACGGCGAGGAGGTGCACTTGACCTCGAAGCACTCGCCACACGCAGCACCGCTGGCGTAGAAGGCGCTGTTGGGTGCTGCAATGCCACCAAAGCCAGACCGGTTAGGAGTTAAACCTGATAGCCTGCTATACACAAGTGTGTGTATGTGTGTGTGTGTCGCTGATGTACCTGCTACTTTACGAAAGGGGAACTGAGTGGAGGAGATGGTGCCCGCGCCGCAGTTGCCTGCATCAATGTAGTTGTAGTAGGTCGAGCGACCTTGACTCCAGCCCGCGACCGGAGCTGCGGTTGACGAGGGCGAGGGCTGGCTGGGTGCCGACGACGAAGACGGCGCCGGAGTGGGCTTGCCAGACGAGTGAGGCCAAAACGGCGTGATCACTCTGAGCGCAATGTCCGCCATCGTCCGCTGGGTTGCGGCCTGTATAGATGAAACCGGTCAGTGTCACAAAGGAACGGCGTGCGTGATGGCGACCCTGCAATGTACATTGGGGTGCCAGTCACATCCGCACTGCTGGTTAGGGTCGGTGATGAGGTTTTGCAGATCGATGAAGTGAAAGTTAGGGCCGTGAGCGCTCACTACTGCGCGAACCGAAGCGCACGCGGGGTCTCCGATCATGGGTCCGCAGGCCAGGGATCTGCAAGTTAGGGTTGGCCGCATAGCGCGTCTGGATGGTCGACAAGAAGGCGTCGTAGCCTGTGTGCAAGCACACATACACAGAGAATCGTGGCTGTGAGCTCGGCTCCAGCAGCGACGCAGGCCTACAAAGCAATCGTCCGAGCTATCCGTACCGCTCTGGAAGACCGCTGCCGATGGCGCGGGAGAGGTGGAGTAGTCGTTCGTGCCCAGGTTGATCACCACCGCATCCGGCACCCACTGCGAAAAGTCCCACGCTGAGTTCGCGTCGGTGGGGATGACCAAGCCGAACTTGGTCGGGAACGGCGCCGCCGACGTCGGGCTGGGATCGTTGTAGTTTCTGATGTGCGTTGCGTGTGTGTGGAGGGACGCGATCAGTGAGGCCCAGGGAAGGGATAGGGCCAGTTGGTCGTATGTACCTGACCATACCCATGCCGCTCCATGACGCCTGATGGAGCTCCGCTCCCAGCGCTTGCGCTACCAGATTTCCCCATGACCTGTTGAGCACAACACCGATCCCGGCGTGAGTTAGACAAGGTCAGGAGAGGAGAAGGAGGGAGGGAGGGTGAGGCGCACACGGCAGAGCTCTCCGTGGCCGCAGAGAAGGAGCAGCCAAAGGGACCCAGAACGCCGTAGCCTGACGTGATGCTGTCGCCGATGAACTCGACCCGGCCGAGCTTGGCGGGCGGCGACTGCGCCGCGATCACGCAGTTGCCCGAGCTGTCGGCCGACGGGCCCGTTAGGACGAAGCGCAGGAAGGTGGCGGGTCCCCAGTTGATCAGCGGCTCGGTGCGCTTGAAGAGTGTGATCACGTGCGACTTGCTTCAAACGCACACGAGTGAGAAGAGTGAGCTAAATAGCAAGACGAGGCAAGAACGGAGGTTGAGGAAGCGGTGGAGGCCGTACCTCGGGTCGAGGGACGTCGCGACGGGGTAGGGCGTGGTCCTCGCGTCAGTCGTGAGGACCGAAGTCGTCACGCCGTCTACACTGACGTCGTACATGTTGGCGTTATCGAGCAGGGCCACCGAGACGGCCGACGTGCCCGAGACGACGACGCTGACCTGCACCGAGGACCACGCGAACTGGATCCCTCCGCCCCCCTGCTGCGTGCGACCGACGACGGCCACGTTGGGAGAGCCCGGCAGGAGGTTGCACTGCGCAGCGGAGACGTCGGCCATTGCGCACAAGACCGCGGCGACGAGCGCGAAGATGCAGCCAAAGTGACGGTGGCTACTGGTGGCGTCCATGGTGTGCGCACTCGTGGTTTCTTCAGCTTGGTGGCCAAGGGCCCTGCAACACGTACTCTCGCTCCGACCAACCAGCGGTGGGCCGATCTCCGCAATTTTATGTCCGACGTAAGGTGGCGGTCGTCGGATGCGCTGAAAACACACACCGGGACAGCTGCGTCCGCTCACACAACATCAACAGTCAAGCAAGCGATCCCGCAAGTGCTTCCACGTGCTCCTCCTCGCATTCGACTTGCAGCGCACGGAGTCGGTCGTGAGACGCAATCGCCCAGTCGCCGAGAGTCCGCGCGTTCCACGTGTCAGCTGGGGTGCGGCCCAGGGCGTCACGCAGGGAGAAGTCGAACCCGAGTGATCGCCAGGCCCGCAGGGTGGTGCGGTCCGGCACCGCAGCACGCTCGAGGTAGTGATGCACGAATGTCCGGCCCTGATCGTCGCGGGCGTTGATGTCGGCCCCGTGCTGCACCAGCGCTGTCAGGATCGCCAGACTGGGTTCGCCGTGCCACAGACTGAGCATGTGGACCGGAGGCGTGTCTCCTGGAGGTGAATCCTGAAACCTGATGTCGTCTATCTCGGCAAAGAGGGCGAGCATGTTGGCAGTGAGCCGGACTTTGGTCGTGGGATTATAGGGCGGAGCCAAGAGAACGGCAGCGCGGGCTCCCGCGTCGCCCAACGCTGCCCCGAGGTCTTGCGTGGCGGCCAAGTGGCGTATGATGCGAGGTGAGCTGTGCCCAACGAGGTCGACCAGAACCTCGACAGTT
>CDFA01020658.1:0-11726 GCA_000826305.1 Acanthamoeba healyi
CGTACCATCTCGAGGAAGAGCTCGCCAAAGCCGCGTTCGTCTTCGAGCGCGCTCTCGAGCTGGTTGAGGAACTCGACGTTCCATCGCCGAATGAGCTCCAGGTTGCAGAGGATGCCCTGCAGCTCGTCCGTGGAGAGGATCTTCTTGTCGCGTATGGGGATCACGTAGTCGTGCAGGAACGCGTTCAGGTTATGAACGTGGGCGCGCTCCGACGAGAGCAGCTCCTCCACCAGCTTCTCCCTTCGACACATGTGCGGCGCTGCAGCGTGCACCACGGCTGGTGGTGGAGCTGCAGCAGCAGCAGATGGCAGGCTGCTGGCAGTGGTGGAGATGTTGCTGCCGCCTCCGCCCTTGCTCTTGTTTCGCTTGTGTTGTGCCGACGATTTCTTGGTGGTGGCCCTCTCGTCCATCTTCTCCTCGCCGGGGTCTGTGAGCGTGAGGGCCGCGCCTCCAGAGGCAGGCAGCCCACCTGCAGCAAGCGGTGCTCCACCAGCGCCCAGCAGCCCGGCGTCTCCTGCAGCGTGCGGCACAACCGCGGCCGAGCGCTCCTTCTCTCGCTTGGAGCCCTTGCGCTTGGGCTTCTTTGTGGGGGTGGGCGGCGACCCCAGCCCCACCCCCACAACAGACGCCGCGGCGGGCCCTTCCCCTTCGCCCGCGCTCAACATCAGCTCTCGAGATGCGCAACCAAACTCGATTGAGTTGTTCAACGAAAAAAGCAATGACACATAAATAATTTTACAGTTGAAGAATGCAAATAATGAATTTAGTTGTCGACGCGAAATATGTCGACGGTGAAACGTTCAACCGCTGTGCGGCCGCCGGAGAGATTGACCCAAGAGCAAAAGGAAGAAGAGATGCAGCGCAGGGAAGGAGACTGGGATTGCCCCAACTGCGGCGACATGAACTTTGCTTCCAGGTCCATATGCCGGAAGTGTTCTTCTCCCAAATCATCATCGGGCGCGATCGGCGGCGGAGGTGGAGGTGGAGGAGGAGGTGGAGACGAGGGCGGCGTGATGTTGGGGAACGGCGGCGGCGGGGCGGCTCCAGGAGGGGGCGAGGAGGGGGTTGGTGTGCCGGCTGTCTGTCTTTTTCTTTCTTTTCTTTTGAGCTCATCTCATTTTTTCAATTCCATTCCCATCTCATCTCTCATCTTTCGCGCTTGAAGTTTAGTTTGCTGATTTTTTTTCTCCTTCTCTCTCTGCGTGACAGCACCAGGCCCATCCGACCAAGCCCGGCGACTGGTACTGCCCGAGCTGTCGCGACCTGAACTTTGCGTCGCGCTCGGTCTGCCGCAAGTGTCAGACGCCCCACCCGGACCACTCCAACGCGCGCCCGGGTGACTGGCTCTGCCGCGGCTGCAACGAGCTCAACTTTGCCTCGCGCCTCATGTGCCGCAAGTGCAACTCGCCTCACCCGCGGCCGGCGCCGCACCAGTTCTTTGGCAACATGGGCATGGGCGGCCCGATGGGCGCCATGGGTGGCCCCATGGGTCACGGCTTCCCCGGCTTCTTTGGTCTTCCTCATCATCCCCACCACCACCATGCCCCGCACCATCACCATCAGGGGCACCACCCTCATCAGCAGCAGCCTCATCACCAGCACCCGGCCGGCCCACACTTTGGCGGCATCGGCGGCGGCGTCCATCACACCTCGCACGCCAAGCCCGGTGACTGGTACTGCCTCAAGTGCAACGAGCTCAACTTCGCGTCGCGCGCGGCCTGCAGGAGCTGCCAGACGCCGTTCCAGACCAACCAGCCGCGCGTGGGCGTCAAGTCGGGCGACTGGCTCTGCGTCAAGTGCACCGACCTCAACTTTGCCAGCCGCACCGCCTGCCGCAAGTGCGGCGTCTCACGAGAGGAGGCCACGATGGTCGTGCAGGACGGCCTGGACGCCGTCGATCCGTCCTCTGCTGTCGTCACCACCAATGACGTCCTCGCCGCTGGAGGAGCTGGGGACCTCGGCGAGATCGCCGAGCAGTGAGCTACTCTCCAACAACCCTCTGGCCCAGGAAAGAACGCAAATGAAGTGCTACCGACTCAAACTCGCATGTTGTAAACCATCGCGCTGGGGCTCAACACCCTCTCTGCCTTGATCGCCCATTGAGCCTCATCGGTCATAATGAGAGGAATTTGAAACATTTCATAACAGTACACGTAAAAATATTCAAAATTCTCACGCCTTGTGTAATCTGGCATCACGTCTTTCTGTTGGGTTGCTGGTGCGGCCAACCAAAGTGAAGTCTGAAGCGAAGGACGACAATTCGACACTGGGCACCCGAATCGAAGGTGGAAGAGATTCGGGCAGGGGGCCGTAACGCAACGCAAACGCCAACGCCGTCTGTGGCGTGGCTGAATCCTTCCAGATCTCGGGTCCCAAGACAGGAATCGTGCGAGCACACACAAGGGAATTGGAGGGGCGCTGGGTTGAGTGAGCTCACCCTCATCCCAATAGATGATGGACGGCACTGTCCATCATGCGCTGGACGATGCGTTCCAATGGGAAGAATGGCAGACGAAGATGCTCGATGGCTTCGTAATCGCGTCGTGCTCGCTCTCCATCATGGGTTCCCTTTTCATCTTCCTCTCCTACACCCTGTGGAGCGACCTGCGCACCACACCGCGGTTCATGCTCGTCTGCCTCTCCCTCGCTGACCTCATCACAGCCTCAGGTCAGTTCGCTCAATCTCTCCCCCTCTGCATTTTTCATTCCCTTACCACATCTCTTCACTTTTTTTTTAAAAAAATTTGATTTTCGTTTATTTGATTTTCATATTGAAGTAAAATAAAAGCACAAAGGCCCGAATTTATTTTCATAATTATTTAATTAAATGATTTATTTAATAAATGATAATTTATTAATTGTTTGGTGTTGGGCGGACAGGAAATATGTTTGGCGTGTTCTACCGGCAGGGAGGCGTGATCTGCACCATACAGAGCGCCTTCACGTCCACCTCGTCCATCTGCTCCTTCCTGTGGACCGTCGCCATCGGTACACCATCTGACCTCTTCCATGCTCTTCTCCACATAGAGCGCTCAGTTCTGGACCATCATCATCTAAACATTTTGGTGCACGCATGCGTACGCCAGGCACGCATCTGTACCTGTCCATGCTGAAGAGCACCAAGAAGCGCAACTTCCAGCCCTTGTACCACGTCATCAGTTGGGGCCTGCCGATCGTCATCCTGGTCATCGCGCTCTCCTTCCGCGCTCTGGGTACCAACAGCTCCTAGCAGTCGACTGGCACACAACCCATCTCGGTGTGCGTGCTGACCTAGGTGTTCGTCGTCTTCTTCCTGGCGGTCTTCTCAACACACAGGCGCGGATGACTTCTCGCGAGCAGTGGGCTGGTGTTGGATATCCGACAAGGTGGAGTACCCGCTCTTCTGGTCCTTCTTCGTGGGCAAGGCCGAAGAGATCACTTCCTACATCGTTGTACGACTTCTCCCTCCTTCCTTCCCTCACCACCTTCCCTAGTCATGCCCCCTTGTGTCAGTCTTCTGACGTGTCTCTGTGTGCCGCTTGTCTTGCGTGTGGTTTGGTGATGTGTGACACGACAGACATTCCTCTTGTACGCGCTGACCCTATGGCGCTTGCATCGACGCGTTAACGCTGTACGTGATCTACTTCACTTGCACATCGCCGCGGGTGACCACAGACAGAATAACACGTGTCATGTTGTATTCCCCTCGCCTCTCTCCTCAAGGGACTGCTGCCGAGCAAGAACGTGCGCAAGGTGATCACGCAGGTCGACAAGAAGCTGATGGTACGTCTTTTGTGTGCGCCTTGATGGACCAGACGAATGCGCGGTGCACTTCCCACACCTCACGCCTCTTCCTCTCTGGCCTCTGCACGTAATCTGCTACAGCTGGTACCGCTCGTGTTCATCATGGTCCGCATCTGGGGCACCACTCGCTTTCTGCTGGTCAGCGCTGGCTTGATTCGCATGGACATCTATTGGATGGTTGTCCTTCAGGTAACTTCTTTCCCTTACCCTCGCGTGTTGCGTGTCGCGCGCTTGTGTGTGTGGTGAACGAGTCTGGACTGTGATCTTTTGCTCATTCCGTTGTCTGGCTTGCATCTCCTCGTGTGGCCACACAGGGCGTGGGTGACTCGGCGCAGGGCTTCGCCAACTTTCTCCTGTTCTGCGTGTTTACCAAGAAGGTGCGCAACAAGTACACCGGCCTCGTGCGTCGCGCTTTGTGCTGGAGCAGTTACAGCGGTACGTCTCTGTTCTCTCTCTGAGTTGTGTGTCGGTGTTGAATATATCGTGTCGATGATCTGAGTTGGTACGTGGTGCAACACCAGATCTCTTGTCTTCTGAGGACGAAGACCACAACAGCAAAGCCAAGCACTCGATCCAATACGACGAATCACCCGCGGCGCCGCGTTCGTTCATGCCCGGCGTACGGGTCTACTACTCTGACGAGTCAGAGCACTCCCTCTCCTCCTCACCCTCCTCCTCCGCTGCTCCCTCCGGTCGGCGTTTGTAACATGTCCTCTTCCTTCCTTTCCACACACCCATAGCACCTGTGGCATCACACCAAACACACAAACCTCAAACACATGCGGGAGTCGTTTTGCAGTTACCGCCGCGTACCAAATCTCGCACCGAAGACAACTACAGGATGGGCAAGATCATGATCCTCATCACCACTGACTGCGGGCCAGGCGTCGTGGACTTACAGGGAGTGATGGTGATCAACTACAACATGCCAGTTGACAATGTCAACTATGTCCTATGCGTTGGCAACTGTGGTAAGTGTCCTTGCTGAGGTCAGGAATCATACACTTCGAGGTGTGTGGTAAAGACTTTGTCGGCACTCAAGAGACACTGTGGAGGACTTTCAGATCAAGTACAAAAATAAGATGTCTGCGCCATTGCCTTCAGCCTGCCATGCCACTCCAGTTCTCTCCGAACAATCCTTGCCCTCATCCTTGGCACTGTGCCAAGGACTTGCTTAGCACTCGATTTGGTTGAACCCAGCAGAATTGAAAACGACGGGCGGAAAAAGGCCCATCCCCACGAAACACCGTTTGGCGGACTTGATTCATTAATACGCAGCAATTAGAGCCTCATTGCATCAAGTTTCACTCATGAATGCTCTTTCCTTGCAACAGATGGACGCAACACACCAAAGGGCCAAGGTGAAATGGCTGGCGCTGTGCATGGGGCTCACGCTGGGCGCATCTTTCATCCTCTTTGATTTTGTCTTTGTACATGACCACAATGGCGCCTTTACCTCCGAAGCCCCACGCACTCCCACCACGTCCATTGCAGGCCAGGGGTGGGTGGCTCGTGCCTCCAGTCCAATAGATTCAGCCCCATCTGCTGTCTCCAAAGAAGACCCACACACCACCGCCACATCCTCTGCTGGTCGGGTGGTTCACGCCTCAGCCGCCTATCCACTCGACCCGGCCCGCACCTCTCCATGCAAGTTGAGTCCGGCCCTTCGCCAGGTGCTCATCATCCGCATCTGCGGCACCCTCACCCCCGTACGGTCCCCTAATCCAAATACTACTATCATCACATTAACATCAACAACATTTATGTCATTGTTTTTAATGATTGAAGAACGTGCAGGCGATGATAGCCAAGTACGCGCGGGAGCTGAATGGCTCTGCTCACTACGACCTATGGCTCCTCTATGACACCGGCACTGAGGTACCACCAACAAAAAAGGTCATGGACGAGTTCTACGCCCTGCAGGCGGAGAGCCCCGGGCTGGGTCTGTTCCTCTACAACTCCAGCGACGTCAAGGCGCTGCTCCCAACCGCGGCCTACCTCCAGAAGGACAAGGCGCCCAACTTCTGGTTCCATGATGCGTCGCTCTTCCTGTGGTCCATCACCTGCCGCCCCGACCTCTGGCATGACACTCCACCACTCCGGCCAACCAGGTACGCGCTATAACCTCATTGGCTGGGGTAAAGGTACATTTTTTGGAATTTTCTGAATGTGCCACGCACCACGGGGCACAAGCAGGGAAAGTGAGCTGTACATATGGACGATCGAGCACGACGCTATCTATTTCGGTGACGTGTCAACGTTCCTCGACGAGCACAACACCAATATTGCAGGTTTGTTCCACCTTCACATACACTCTCTCGCTCTTCTCGGTGTGTGCGGGGAACTGGGTCTGTGCACTACTGATCACCACTCTCGCTAGACCACATCGCCAACCATTTCCCTCTGGCGCCAAACTGGAAACACTGGGAGCAGAGCACCTGGCGGCCGCCCTACGACAAGGCCGTTTTCAAGAGGGAGTACGTCGAGCGCCACTCGACCACCCTGCTGCGCTACCTGTACAGCATCACGCTGCTCAATGTGGTGGCCTACGGCGAGATCTTCGCGTCGACCGTGTGCGCCATGCAGCCGCACTGGTGTGTGATGGCGCCGCTCGAGCAGCGGTTCATCGGGCCGGCCTACGCTTGGAACGCCATCCTCACGGACGATCAGGTGGCCGCCATGTGGGCCGATCCGGCTCAACAGGGCAAGTGGAACCACGCCGTCCTGTCGCGCAAGAGCCTCAAGTGCAAGTCCTCCCTGCGCGATCTCAGAACCACACCCTCACCCGCCTCGTCTTGGTGGAGGTGACGATGTCCATGTGCCCCAAACAGGAGATTTTAAAATGAGGATGGAAGGAGGGAGACATGTAGGCTGATGGAGACTGGAGCTGCTGCTCTGGGGTCCGTGGCTATGCAGCGAGGGAGACAGAGCGCTGGAGCCGCCTGGGAAGGCCACCTCGTGAAGAGACATTCTTCGTGTTGAGCAGATGTGTGCAGTTGGTGTGGAGTGGGTAAGAGACAGCGAGCCAATGATATGTTCTCAGGAGAATGCTCGTGGGACTCACGACGGGAAAGTTCCGCACCTTCCACACCAACACTCACTTCGACCGAAGGTTTTAACTAGGTTCAGCCAATCACGTCGGGGCGGCTTTCCATTTGGTAAAAACCTTTTGCGTCAATAATAAACCTTTTCAGTGATTAAAAACTCTTCACTGAAGAGACACCTGTGTGTCGCACTGAGGCCGCTACGAGCGGTCCCCAGCCCAGAAGGAAATGGAAGAGGAGCACGTCACCACCGATATCGCCGCTACATTTGGTCCTCACCAACACGAGGTGGTCGACCTCAGTGGCCTTTCGTCTTGGCATCATTGGACGGATCGCGCGTCCACCACGAAGCGGTACCCCTGTGTCAGTACGCTGCTGCTCCCCCCCTGATGTTGCCATTATGGCATCCCACGCTCAGACACAACCGGTGGTGGCTCTGCGTGCAGGGGGCAGCGTGAATGAAGCGCTGGAGCGCAACTTCGCCGCCAAGGGCTGGTGCTTTGTCCGCCTGCCCGAATTGATGCTCATCAACCAGGCCACCGAACTGCCCAAGCTGCGCGCCTTCTTCGACGATCAGAGCGGCGACTACAAGGCGCAATTCGCCGAGCGCTCAGCCTACGGCTACTCGGCGCCGGCTGAGCACAAGGAGAGCTATCGCGTGCTCACCGGCAGGCGTCTCCTGTCCGAGCGCCCGGCCGAGTTTGACTGGCTCGCAAAGTTTGCCGCCGATCTCGACGCCAGCGTGCTGACCCTGCTGGCGCGGATCTGCGAGAAGGTCTTCAAGAAGAGACCGCACGAGGTGGCCCAGCTGGCCGACCTGCCGGTGAGCTTCCTGCGCGAGTCACACTTTGGCATGCTCGACTTTGTGCGCTATCACAACTCCGAGGACGACCCGGCGCGAGTGCCGCTGCCCGAGGGCGGCGGCGGCGCGAGCGTGGCCGAGGTCAACTGCGTGCCGCACTACGACCCGGGCCTCATCTCGGTCTCGTTCTTCTCCGACCGCGCAGGCCTCCAGCTGCTGGAGCCGGTGCTCGACGCCTCCGGCCACCAGGTGGGCGAGCGCTGGGTGGATGGCCCGATCAACACAATCGAGGGCCAGGAGTCGCTCGGCGTGCTGTGGCTGGGCGAGGCCGCGGTCAAGCTGACCGACGGGCGGCTCAAGGCGGGCGTGCATCGAGTGATCTATCCGTCGTCGGCACACGGCACGACAGGAGGCCCGCGGCTGACGAGTTGGTACGAGGTGTGCACCACCACACAGGCCAAGCTCGACGATGGCGAGAGTAACACGGCGCAGGACAAGGGCGTGTTGTCCCTGCCCAACGTGCTGTCGTCCCTCCCGCTGGCTTTCAACAAGGGCGAAACCAAGGGCGACTTCCTGCGCAAGGTGGAGCGTGTGTACGGTATACCGAGGTCCAAGATCATGCGCGAGGCAGACTTCTTCAAATCCAAGAAGATCGAGCAAACGGGCGACAAGGCGTGAGCTAACAGATACGACGATGGCTTCGTTCTTTTGTCGCCTTCGCTTTTCCGGCCTTCGCGTTGTGCTTGGCTGACCGCCAGTACGAGACAAAAAGAACATTACTTCACTCTCACCACTGTAGTTGTACACAAGGTTGCTGGGCAAGACGCTACCCACTACCTCTTCTAAGAAAAGTTGGTGCCCATGTCCCACTCGGCGGAAGGCGTCCCGGCGCCGATGGTGCCCGTGATGGTCTTGCCGCCCTGCACGATCTGAATCTGTGTGGGGAAGGCGATGCCGTTGCCAGAGGCCTGCACGACCCACACGCCCCACGACTGGAACGCGCCGGGCAGTCCCGCGATGGAGACGGAGTCGATGTGGCCACTTCCGCCGACGTTGAGCGGCTTCACCGCGAACCACCAAGGATTGGAGCCAGCGCTGGTCTGCACCTTCAGGTTGCCCTGTTGTACGTTCCCCACACCATCACCGTTGCATCAGCATTCTCTGCAGCGCTCGCTGTGGAGCCTGGAGATGGAGAATCGGTACCGAAACAGGGCAGGCAACCTGCCTAAAGCTCGTGTAGATGACGCCTGCAGCTGTGTTGGCGATGGTGGAGAAGGCCTCGGGGCTAAGATCAAAGTGCGTCATGTCTCCGCAGCA
Organism: Acanthamoeba healyi; assembly: GCA_000826305.1. Lineage (NCBI taxonomy): Eukaryota > Discosea > Longamoebia > Acanthamoebidae > Acanthamoeba > Acanthamoeba healyi. The sequence continues at coordinate 8,947 of CDFA01020658.1, forward strand.
CCTGAGCGATGAGCAATGTTGTTGGTTGAATGAGCAGCGGAGAGCTGGTTGGAGGAAGAACGCACTGGCTGTTGCTCTCGCATTGGCACTGATCGGTGACCTGTACGATGACGCTGCCGCTGAAGCACGCGTTCGACAGAGACGGCGAGGAGGTGCACTTGACCTCGAAGCACTCGCCACACGCAGCACCGCTGGCGTAGAAGGCGCTGTTGGGTGCTGCAATGCCACCAAAGCCAGACCGGTTAGGAGTTAAACCTGATAGCCTGCTATACACAAGTGTGTGTATGTGTGTGTGTGTCGCTGATGTACCTGCTACTTTACGAAAGGGGAACTGAGTGGAGGAGATGGTGCCCGCGCCGCAGTTGCCTGCATCAATGTAGTTGTAGTAGGTCGAGCGACCTTGACTCCAGCCCGCGACCGGAGCTGCGGTTGACGAGGGCGAGGGCTGGCTGGGTGCCGACGACGAAGACGGCGCCGGAGTGGGCTTGCCAGACGAGTGAGGCCAAAACGGCGTGATCACTCTGAGCGCAATGTCCGCCATCGTCCGCTGGGTTGCGGCCTGTATAGATGAAACCGGTCAGTGTCACAAAGGAACGGCGTGCGTGATGGCGACCCTGCAATGTACATTGGGGTGCCAGTCACATCCGCACTGCTGGTTAGGGTCGGTGATGAGGTTTTGCAGATCGATGAAGTGAAAGTTAGGGCCGTGAGCGCTCACTACTGCGCGAACCGAAGCGCACGCGGGGTCTCCGATCATGGGTCCGCAGGCCAGGGATCTGCAAGTTAGGGTTGGCCGCATAGCGCGTCTGGATGGTCGACAAGAAGGCGTCGTAGCCTGTGTGCAAGCACACATACACAGAGAATCGTGGCTGTGAGCTCGGCTCCAGCAGCGACGCAGGCCTACAAAGCAATCGTCCGAGCTATCCGTACCGCTCTGGAAGACCGCTGCCGATGGCGCGGGAGAGGTGGAGTAGTCGTTCGTGCCCAGGTTGATCACCACCGCATCCGGCACCCACTGCGAAAAGTCCCACGCTGAGTTCGCGTCGGTGGGGATGACCAAGCCGAACTTGGTCGGGAACGGCGCCGCCGACGTCGGGCTGGGATCGTTGTAGTTTCTGATGTGCGTTGCGTGTGTGTGGAGGGACGCGATCAGTGAGGCCCAGGGAAGGGATAGGGCCAGTTGGTCGTATGTACCTGACCATACCCATGCCGCTCCATGACGCCTGATGGAGCTCCGCTCCCAGCGCTTGCGCTACCAGATTTCCCCATGACCTGTTGAGCACAACACCGATCCCGGCGTGAGTTAGACAAGGTCAGGAGAGGAGAAGGAGGGAGGGAGGGTGAGGCGCACACGGCAGAGCTCTCCGTGGCCGCAGAGAAGGAGCAGCCAAAGGGACCCAGAACGCCGTAGCCTGACGTGATGCTGTCGCCGATGAACTCGACCCGGCCGAGCTTGGCGGGCGGCGACTGCGCCGCGATCACGCAGTTGCCCGAGCTGTCGGCCGACGGGCCCGTTAGGACGAAGCGCAGGAAGGTGGCGGGTCCCCAGTTGATCAGCGGCTCGGTGCGCTTGAAGAGTGTGATCACGTGCGACTTGCTTCAAACGCACACGAGTGAGAAGAGTGAGCTAAATAGCAAGACGAGGCAAGAACGGAGGTTGAGGAAGCGGTGGAGGCCGTACCTCGGGTCGAGGGACGTCGCGACGGGGTAGGGCGTGGTCCTCGCGTCAGTCGTGAGGACCGAAGTCGTCACGCCGTCTACACTGACGTCGTACATGTTGGCGTTATCGAGCAGGGCCACCGAGACGGCCGACGTGCCCGAGACGACGACGCTGACCTGCACCGAGGACCACGCGAACTGGATCCCTCCGCCCCCCTGCTGCGTGCGACCGACGACGGCCACGTTGGGAGAGCCCGGCAGGAGGTTGCACTGCGCAGCGGAGACGTCGGCCATTGCGCACAAGACCGCGGCGACGAGCGCGAAGATGCAGCCAAAGTGACGGTGGCTACTGGTGGCGTCCATGGTGTGCGCACTCGTGGTTTCTTCAGCTTGGTGGCCAAGGGCCCTGCAACACGTACTCTCGCTCCGACCAACCAGCGGTGGGCCGATCTCCGCAATTTTATGTCCGACGTAAGGTGGCGGTCGTCGGATGCGCTGAAAACACACACCGGGACAGCTGCGTCCGCTCACACAACATCAACAGTCAAGCAAGCGATCCCGCAAGTGCTTCCACGTGCTCCTCCTCGCATTCGACTTGCAGCGCACGGAGTCGGTCGTGAGACGCAATCGCCCAGTCGCCGAGAGTCCGCGCGTTCCACGTGTCAGCTGGGGTGCGGCCCAGGGCGTCACGCAGGGAGAAGTCGAACCCGAGTGATCGCCAGGCCCGCAGGGTGGTGCGGTCCGGCACCGCAGCACGCTCGAGGTAGTGATGCACGAATGTCCGGCCCTGATCGTCGCGGGCGTTGATGTCGGCCCCGTGCTGCACCAGCGCTGTCAGGATCGCCAGACTGGGTTCGCCGTGCCACAGACTGAGCATGTGGACCGGAGGCGTGTCTCCTGGAGGTGAATCCTGAAACCTGATGTCGTCTATCTCGGCAAAGAGGGCGAGCATGTTGGCAGTGAGCCGGACTTTGGTCGTGGGATTATAGGGCGGAGCCAAGAGAACGGCAGCGCGGGCTCCCGCGTCGCCCAACGCTGCCCCGAGGTCTTGCGTGGCGGCCAAGTGGCGTATGATGCGAGGTGAGCTGTGCCCAACGAGGTCGACCAGAACCTCGACAGTT
>CDFA01020666.1:0-15502 GCA_000826305.1 Acanthamoeba healyi
AAAAAATGGCCACAACCGCGCAACCCACCACCACTCAGCCCCGCATCCTCCTCCTCTCACTCGAGACGGAGGAGTTCTTCTTTGAGGACCTCTACGCGCCCCTCATCGACCTCCTCTCCTCGCGCGCGACACTCCAACGCGTCACCAAGCCCGACGCCGCCCGCCGCTACCTCAACGCCAACACCCCCGACGCCATCCTCATCACCGACCCGGCGCTGGTCGACCGCGAGCCCATCTACGCCCAGATCCTCGCCCAGGTCGTGGCCTACGTCCGCGCCGGCGGCATCGCCGTCTTCGCCTGCGTGTTCAGCAGCTTCGTCTCGTATATCGACCTCGACGCCTTCTTTGCCCGCGCCTTCGTCCTCCCGTGGACCACGGGCAGCTACCAGGGCGCCCCGTTCGTGCTCAACAGGAAGGTCCCGCTCGCTGCGGTGCCCCAGAACCGCAACCGCCTGCAGGCTCGCTACCACACCAAGGCGGTGTTCCTGCGCGGCGTTGCGGACGAGCACGCGCTGTACCGGCCCGATCCCGAGTACGTGGCGGACCCGACGGAGGCTGCGGTGGCGTTTGCGCCTGTAGGGCAGGGGTTCGTGGGGTACGTGGGCGATGTGAACAAGGATCTGGGGTCGGATGTGGCCGTCCTGATCATGTGCGGCTTCTAAAAAAAAAAAAAAAGTGAATAATATATATTATCTCTGTCGACACAAAGCTGATATTTTTGTGATTTCCAAAAGTTTGCCAAAATTTTGAATATCGCAAGGCGCACATTTTCGCCATCCATCACAGAATCAACCCATCTGGGGAGCATAGGAGAGGATCATCTTGAAGAAAGGATGTGGGCCATTCCGTTGTGGGCGTACGTGCTGGTGGTGGTGATTTCGTTGGGCATGATCGTGGGCCTGCTGGGCCTGGTCTTCAAGATGGCCAAGCCCTCCGAGGACGACAAGCGACGTGGCGGCCAGCTTCAGGGCAGCGGCCCTCGCGGCCCCACCGGCAAGGAGAAGCGCGTACGTGCCCCCCCCCCGCTTCGTGCAAAAAAATAAAATCAATCAAAATGCTTTGGGGGGGGGCAGGGGCTGACCTCGTGGTTGTTGGTGCACACCTCTGCAGAAGGAGAAGCGGCAGCAGGAGAAGCCGGCAAAGCTCAAGTTCTCAGACGATGAAGCAGAGGAGGAGGAAGAGGAGGAGGAGCGACCTCAGCCGCGTGGCGGCGGTGGTCGTGGTGGCCTTGCCCGCATGCAGGCCAGGCGCAGGGGCAAGCCTGGTTCGTTCTCTCTTTCTCCGTTTGCATGTGCTCTGCGTGTGCTGTGCTGTGGCAGCGGTGGAGACTGACCTTGGGTGCTGCACAATCACCAGCTGCCGTGGTCGAGGAGTCGTCCGACGAGGAAGAGGACGCCGGACGCCACAACGAGAGCGCGGACGAAGATCAAGTCGCTGACGACACTATGCGATCCGACAAGAAGATCGGCGCTAAGAAGCTGGCCAAGCTGCAGCGCAAGGAGGAGGCCAAGCAGATCCGACAGGTTACCAACTCCTTCAGCTATCTGTATGTGTGTGTGTGTGTATGTGCGCGCGCCCTGTGAACCTCGTAGGCCCGTCTACTCACGCCTTGTTGCGTGTTCCTGGTTGCCCTTTGTCATCACCAGGCCGAGGAGGAGAGGAGAGCTCAGCGAAAGGCGAGGGAGGAGCAGGATGAAGCCGAACGACTGAAGCGCAAGCAGGAGGAGAAGGAGCAGGAGCGGCTAGAGCGCGAGGATGAGGAGCGACGGAAGAAGGAGCGAGAGGAGCGGGAGCTGGAGGAGTTCAACAAGTGGAAGGGCTCCATCGAAGTCGAGGCCGAGGGCAGCGCCAAGGCCGAGCAGGAGGAGAAGAAGGCCAAGCTCGTCCACTTTGCCGATCACGTCAAGAAGGAGAAGGTGGTGCTCCTCGAGGACCTGGCCATCACGTTCAGCCTACAGACACAGGAGGTCATCGATGAGCTCACCAAGGCCGAGGACGAGGGTCGCCTCACCGGCGTCATCGACGAGCGAGGCAAGTACATCTACATCAGTCCCGAGGAGATGGACTCTGTCGTACGCCTTTCCCTCCCACGCCTGTGGTGCGTCTTGCTCTCGCGCTCCACTCATTGATCGTCAACGCATACAACTCGACACACAGGCCAAGTTCATTAAGTATCGCGGCCGAGTGTCGATCAGGGACATCGCTGCGGAGAGCAACAAGCTGATCAAGATGCAGCCCGAGCAGTCGACCGAAGAGGACGAGGCGGAGAGCTCTGCCGCCGATGACGCCGAGTCCAGCGCCACTGCCCAGTAGTAGGGGCGTAAGACCCTTTTCGCTCTCTCTCTCTCTCTCTCTCCAACCCAGCAGGATCATCAGTACAGATAAAGCTTTCAGTGCTTTCTCCTACACTACGTCCCGGTCTCGTTCAGGTCTGCCTCGTGCGTGTGTGCAGGGATCCTCCCAGAGCCTTCCACGTACCGTACCCACTGCACGCCTCTGGAGATCTCCAACCGAGAGAGCCCCTGGTATGTTGCTGTCCATACCGTGTGCCGTGCGCCTTCTGTCCACACACACACACCACATAATGCTGGTGTGTGTGTGTACTCATGTGTCCTGTGCGTGTGTGTGCGTGTGCGTGTGTTGTGTGCGCTATGCAGTCAGATCGCCCGGCCGGCGTGTCAAAACAACCCCAACATATTCGCTACCTCCCGTACACACACGGCCATCACCGCCGCTAGCCGTCCCTCACAACTACTTCGCAAAGGTAACCATGTCCCTTGCCTCGTTCGTTCCCCCCATCGCATTGGCCCAAAGCGGGGATGCATCTGGGTGGGGACCCGTTCCGCGCTGACACACGCGACCTGCGTGTGTGGGTGATGCAGCACAGGTGCTTTCCCTTTGGTGCCATCGCCGACCGCAGCATGTTCCCTCGCACGCGCGTTGCTTGATTGCTTGCTATTTGCAGAGCAGACCCATCAAGATACGAGAGCTGTGTGCGATCGCGGCGGGTACTGGTGTGCAAAAGGTAAGATAAGGTGCTGGCCAATCGCCCGCTCGCCAAGCGTAAACGCTTTCCGCGGAACGAACCAATGGCGCGTGTCGGATTGTCCCGTGCACGCCCTTCACGCACACACGCCGCTCTCGTCTGGCGTCGTACGACGTCCCCTGGCTCATCCGTTGGGGATCAGTCCCAGACGACCCCACCCCCACCACCACCGTTTTCAGATCAGCCTGCGAGCAGAGAAGAGGGAGGACCACCTCAAGCAAGACACCAGCCAGTTCCACAACAACAAGCAACCTTGAGTTGTCTCAGGAGAGAGCTTGAAGTAAGTTCTTCCTCCTCTCGCCCTCTAGGGTGGACAGACACAGACTAACCACTCACACGGTCTCTCTTCACACAACCACACGCAACGCGAAGATAGCAAACCAGCCAAAGGCCACACGCACGCACACCGATCGCCCCGCCTCGTCTACCCGCCTTTACCCTTACGCACGCACCATCCCCTATCGGGAAGGGTCCCTCGTCGTCGTCTGCGCAGAGATTGACCGCCAGCGCCACCAGGGTATGTGTGTGTGTGCGTGTTCATGTGCTGTCCTGACGCCTCGCTCTGGTTGGTCGCTGACCGGGTGTGTGCGTGGGAATGGGAATGGAACTCTACGGGGCGTTACGTAGCAGTGTCTCACGTACGAACCTGTCCCTAGTGCGCCCATCCGGGACAACCACCGTGACAGTCAAGGCCACTCTAGGGTGCGCAGTCACTCGCGATCAGAGTTGTCTCGCTGAGAGACCAGAGCACTCACTCTTGTCCTCGTCTCGCCACACGCACAGTCCCTTACCCGGCCGCTTCCCCCCACGCTCACGCACGCACGCACGAACACCTACCTACCAGACCTCAGATCACCATCAGGCTCGCTAGTTCGAGCTTCCTCATACAACAAGCGAACCAAGCCCAACACCCGTCCTCTCCTCGAGAACTTAGACCCCAAGCAGCTACACCTCCAGTCTTCTGACGGACAACCTCGTCACTGCGCCCAGCGCCACGCCATCACCCAAGCTAGTCAGGTAGACTCACACGCTCAGAGCGCGCAGAGAGATCGACCGAGGCGAGACCTAACTCGCTCGAGGCGAGACCCGACGAGTGTGGTGCATGAGGTGGGTGGTACCCATCCACCCAACTGACAGGCCTGCAGTCAGCATAGCGATCGTGCCCATGCGAAGACCTTCCGTGGTGCTCGTGCCCGAGTACGTCCGGCGGTTCTCGTTCTCGGAGGAGCCATCGACAGGCGATGACGACCGCACCGGAGCCGGCATCGGCGACGTGTGCAAGTCCTCGGTCGACACCAGCTTCGCCGCCGCCCTCACATCCGCAATCTGCACGACTGCCGCCGCCACGACAACCACGCCGGCGTTGACGACGCCAACGCCTGCCACGACGCCGGCCGTGCATTCGACCACGGCCGACCTCCATCAGACTGACGCCCAGGCTTCAACGACAACAGCTACGACGACGGAAGACCAGCACGCGGGGGAGGGCGACGAAGCCGAGATCGGCGAGTATCGCCGCAAGGCCACCGTGCTCGTCTGCAGCATCGGGCTCGTAATCGCCTTCAACTTTGCCTTCATCCTCCTTGCCTTCGTCAATCACTTCACCAGGCAGAACCAGGTCCTGCGTGGCCTGCTGTGGTCCGCGATGGCGGGCATCGGAGACAGCCAACTCACCGACGTCGACGCGCCGCAGAGCGTGGATCATCTTGCGTTGTTCCCGTCCGACAATCGGTCAGCCTGCGTGTTCGCCGTCTTTGCGCTGGTGTGCAACTCGTACCACCTGGGCCTGCTCTTCCTGTTCCACCGCACGAAGCGACTCTACCTCGTGGCGGCGCTCTTCCTGATCTACATCGATGTCGGCATCTGCGGAGCGTGCCTCTACTTTGGCGTGGTCTGCGAGTTCTACATGTGGCTGGCCGCCGTCGTGGCCATGGCCTACTACATCTTTGGGCGTCACGTCAGCCGCGTCTTCCTCGTCGCCGTCCTGTTAGAGGGTACCTCGATTCAACCGCGACAACACACACAATCGCTGCATGCTGATCGTGATCGCTGTCGCGTTGTGACTTACATCCAGGCCTGCTGCTATACCCGCTAAACATCTACGTGATCCGGCCAGTGGCGCCCCTGCACCTGGACTCGCCCATGCGACTGGCAGGCACGTGCACGATGATCATGTGCGTCGGAATCATCTCCCACATCCACGAGGCGTCGCGTCAGTCCACGCTCGACAGGCTTCGTGAATCCAACGATAAGCTCCGTCGGTCCACCGAATCCAAGACCCTCTTCCTCTCCGCCATCACTCACGGTATGGAACACACTCTCTGCCTTGGCTTTGATGACATCTAATCCCCGACTAACGTGTCACGCATCATGCACCAGAGCTGCGCACGCCGCTCACAGGGATCATCGGAATGGCCGACGAGCTGCTGCTCGATGAAGAGGAGAAGGAGGACCAGTCGCAGCCCGGGTCGCCCGACCAAGACGATCGGTGCCACCAGCGTGTCTACCGTCACCCGGTGCAGACCGAGGAGGAGCGAATGGAGGCGGTGCGGATCATCGTCACGTGCGCGCGCCACCTGCTCGGCCTGGTCAACGACGTGCTCGACTTTGAGAAAATCGAATCGCGCCAGCTTGACCTCGAGGCCATCCCCTTCGACGTCGAGAAGGAGGCCGACCTGGTCACCTCCATGCTGGCCTTCCCCGCCGCCTCCACCCACGTGCGCATCGAGAAGCAGATGCGCCTCGCTCACCGTACCCGCGTCGGCGACCCGCTGCGCTTCCGTCAGGTCCTCTTCAACCTCTTGTCCAACGCGATCAAGTTCACTCCGGCCGAGGGCACCGTCACGCTCTCCATCCACGACGAGGATGAAGACGAAGACGGTGGCAATGGCAATGAGTCGGGCAGCGATGATTGCGAGAATAGCGCCAGCCGAAGCAAACTGCGCGTCGAGGTGCGTGACACTGGCATCGGCATCTCGGAGACAGCCATGAAGAACCTATTTAAGGTACGTGAGAGCTCCTCATGGGCATGTGCGCGCAACAGTGTGTCAGTCATCTCCACGCTCACTCACATCTGCCTCTACGTGTGCGTGCTGGTGCGCCACAGCACTTCTCGCAAGGCGGAACATGTGTGAGTCGGCAGTACGGCGGCTCGGGCCTGGGCCTGGCCATCTGCAAGCATCTCGTCGAGGCGATGAAGGGCCAGATTGGCTGCTCGTCAGAGGGCAAGAACAAGGGCTCCATCTTCTGGTTCACGCTGCCTCTGCCCGTCAGCTCTTCAACACTTGAGGCCACCGCCGACTCGACACAGGTGGCCTCCTGCAGCTTGGCCGGGTCGTCTGCCCCGCCGTCGCCACCGGACCAGGAAGTGCCGGCGGCTAGCGCCGGGAGCACCGACTCCCAGCACCATCACCAGCCGCGCCACTGCTTTGATGGGATGAAGGTGCTGCTCGTGGAAGACAACCTCGTCAACCAGAAGGTTGGCCGTCGTCTGCTCGAGCGGATCGGCTGCGATGTGCGGGTGGCCGAGAACGGCCAGGAGTGCATCGATATGCTCGAGCGTGAGTCGTTCTCCCTCATCTTCATGGACTGCCAGATGCCCGTTCTTGGTACGCTTGTTCCCTTCTTCGTGTGCGTGTGTAGCGATCGTTTGCTCATTCCACACACACACACACACAACAGACGGGTACGAAGCGACGAGGCGCATCAGGGAGAAGGAGCGGGCGGAGCAGCGCAGTCGCACCCCGATCGTGGCGCTGACGGCGTCGTGCATCAAGAGCGACCGCCAGGTGTGCTTCGACAGCGGCATGGACGACTGGATGTCCAAGCCGTTCGACCAGGGCGCCCTCTGCAGCGCCCTCCTCAAGTGGGCCCGCCAGCCCCACTCCCACGCCGAGCGCTGATGCCTCCATCATCACTCTTTTGTAAATCTACCATCAGCCAGGAAGAAGACTATCGACGATCGTGCGTTATTCGAGGTTGTTGTTGATGTTGTTGATGATGATTGAGGGTTACTACAGTGCGTGTTGTGGCCAGAGTTAATTAAAACTCGAAGCTGGTCTTGCGTTGGATGAGTCCGCTCAGGATGTCGCGCGTGTACTTGATCCTGTTGAGGAGCGACGAGTTGGCAAAGACCTCGTCGAGCTTGTGCACGCTCACGCCGCCCTGCTTGTCAATGTACGTGACCATCCTGCCCTCCGACGACAGAACCACCTTGGTCTCGTCCGTGAAGTTGACCTGTAAGCGGCAAAAGAAGACGAGGTTAGTTGAGAACGACATTCGTGATGAAGTGATGCTGATGTTGAAGGTGATGATGAAGGAGGGGATACGATACCTGCACGATGAGATTGCTGAGACGGAAGTAGGTGACGTGCTTCCTTATGAACCAGGCGTCGACGTAGAGCAAGGGGCTTCGAGCGGAGCGAGTCCTCTCATACTCCTCGGGACTGGGGTCGACCAACATCGACGTGGACTTGTTCTCCTTGTCAAAGAGCTTCTGGAAGTACTTGAGCAGTTGCACCTTCTTGAAGAGCTCCTGCGGGAACTTGTCCATCGAGTAACGCTCCGTGTGTGCTCGCTGACCCCTGGAGGACACCATCCCATGCACATTGCGCGTGAGCAAAACGTTGCAGCAACGGCATCGCGTGGATAAAGAGAGGGGGAGAGAGGCGGAGAGAGCGGCACCTTCGAGTGGACTTGTTGGTGATGTAGTAAAAGTTGTTGTCCATCTTCCATCCGGCGCCGGTATCGGGCTCGATGCACCTTCGCAGGATTATGGTCCGGTCGTTGAAGTATCCACCAACAGATCCATCCTGTCGCGATGATGACGATGAAAGTGTGTCAGTGATTGGCATTAGCGCGGCCACAACATCAGAGCCACGTGAGGCTCGAGAGAGGTAGTAGTCGTGGTGATGGTGGTGTTGTTGTACCTGAAGCTGATAGGTCAATCCGTATCGATCGCTGAGATCGAACCACTTGCGCACCCAGCACACCTCCCCGTGGTCGGCCTCGCCGTAGATGAGGCGTCCGCTCTGCAGGTCTTCGAGCGCGTTCAGGTTGGAGATGGAGGCCATCGTGCTGGGCACATGAGACATGCCATCCAGGGCCGACTCCCCACGGCCGCCGCTGATGGCGTGTCGGGTAAAACTCTCGGCGAGCGTCCTGTGCACGCGGACGGCCAGCTTCTCGTCCTCCTCTTCCATGTCGTCCGCGTCATGTCTCTTGCCAGCCTTGTCGGCATTCGCCGGCCGACTCTCCTTGTCCTGTGCCTCGCTCCTTCCGTGCTTCAGTTGTTTGCTATCAGTTTCCACCGCCGCGACGGCCTGCGCGCTGACTCGCCTGGCCGGAGCAGAGGCAGGCTTGACCTCCTCCTTGACCTCAAAGTCGTCGATCAATCGCTTGCATGTGGACATGGGATCTGGCGAGCGGATGAGGACGAGGATGCACAATCAAGCGTTAGCCAGGCCAGCGATGCTTGACGTGTTCAGCAGGAGAGGGGAGAGGGGAACGCACTCAGGTTAGATCGACGGGCTCTCTGCTTCACAGGGCTCTTCTCAGTAAGACCAGTGTTACGGAACGGAGATCGCAGCCTCTTGCGGGTGCCCATGCTGTCGGCCATGACGTCGTTCTCGCAGTTCTCCTTGGCTGACTCCTCGGGCGACGTCTCCTTGGCGGTCTTCTTCATGTCATGGAAGACGTCGGCAATGTCCTCGGCGGGGCTGGTGATGACGTGAGCGGGCCTCACGGCCAGCTGGGAGAAGAGCGTCGGCAGGGGCTTGGCGGCCATGGCGATCTGAGCCTTGGCCTCGGCGATGACGTCCTCCACCTTCCTCTCCTTGCCTCCCGTCACGGCGAGCGTGTGCGTGTTTGTCGTGTCGGCGAGAGGGTGGCGAGAGCTGGACTCCTGGGCCATGCGCGACGAGGAGAAGGTGGGGGCAGAGGAGAGAGCAGAGAGAGGAAGCGAGCGAGGGATGTAGCTGTTGACAAAGAACTCGTCCTCCAAGATCTCCTGCAAGGTCGGGCGCTGCTCGGGGATGGAGGTGAGGATCCGTCGGATGAGCTTCTTGGCGCAGCTCGGAATCTCAACGCCTTCGGGGAAGGCGTAGTCATTCTCCTTGATGCGCTTGTACGTGGTCTGCACGCTGCTCGTTTCGAACGGTGGCTTGCCGATCAGGAGTGTGTACCTGGTAACCAGCCAAGAGGGATGAGCTGATTAGTGAAGAGAGCTGATGTCTGCAGTGACACCTGGTGCGCTGATCGTACATGATGACGCCTGCGCTCCAGATGTCCGCCTCATAGCTGTGCCCATTGTCGCCGCGCTCAAGGACCTCGGGAGCAATGTAGTTAGGGGTTCCACAGAGTGTTCTGCAACGCATCATGATGAGTGTCTGCTTCAAGGGACAGATGACATGTCGTGAGGAAGAGACGAGGGAGAGGAGGGCGCACCTCCGTCGGTCATTGTCGTGCTGAAGACGAGTGGCCAAGCCAAAGTCGCCGATCTTGATGTGAAGGTCGTCGTTGAGGAAGATGTTGCCCAGCTTCAAGTCGCGGTGGATGACGCGCTTGCTGTGCATGTAGGAGACAGCCTCCAAGAGCTGCATCATGTAGAACCTCACCTCGGCCTCCGTTAGTCGCTTGCGCGCCTTGATCAAGTCCGCCAGGCTCTGGATCATGTCATCATCATTACAAAGTGAGACATGACGCATCATCGGTCGTGGTGTGAGCGCGAGAGAGCAGTCGCTTGGCTTGCAGGCGGTACCTTGTTGTTGCACAGCTCCATCAAGATGTAACAAGACGTCGAATCTTCGAAAAATGTGACATACTTGACGATGTGCTTGTGCTTGAGCATGGCATGGATTCTGATCTCGCTGGCAAGCTGTGTGAATGTAAATGGCATTAGAGCTCCGTCCGATCACCCGAAAATTGCGAATGTGAGATCCATCTCACTCAGATGCGATGCCGAGAGGAGAGAGGAAGAGATCTCGTCCGGTACCTTCTCCTTCGTACGGCGCTTTACGAGGGAGGACTTGGCAATAACCTTGGCGGCAAAGATCTCCTGCGTCTCCTGCTCGATCACGGTGTAGACCTTGGCGAATCCTCCCTACGTGCGTGCATAGAACCCCAAAATCAACACAAAATGCCTCGACCTAGCCACCACCAGAGCGCTCTCGCTCTTACCTTGCCGAGGAAGCTCGTCTGCTTGAATCGCTGAACGACCTTGACCTCGCCAGTCTCGGGATCAGGCTTTCGCCTCTCGATCAGCTTGCCCACGCTGGGCGGCCTGTGTGTCGAATTCACGAAAATCGCATGTCAGTCGTGCCGCATGGGGGGGCACCACTGAAGGGTAAAGGGCGGCACCTCATCACGACGGGCTTGTCGGTGGCGGCTTCGGTCCGCGGTACCGTGCGCTTCGCGACTCGAATGGTCTGCGAGGATTGGGTCTTGAGGGGGCTCTTGGGTGCCACCGGCAGCCTGGCCTGCATCTTGTAGTTGATCTTGACGTCGTCCGTGTTCATCATCTTTTCAGACGATTCGCGCGAGCGGGGGGGTCGAAACGAGGATCGAATGTTGGTAACTGAAATGGGGGATAAAGGTCGTCGAAGGAGGACCTAAACCTTTTGTGTGCTACTTGGGATGTGCTGCTGCTGCCTGACTCTCCAAACCAAACAAAAATAGGAGGTCCAACCTGCTACAGTGCTTGAGCGCTGAACGAAAAAATCAGGCGAGGATGGATCGAGCGTTTGAACGATCGTGTAGTACCGCAGGGTCGATAAAATTCACTACCCGCCAAAACGCCAACAACACAGAGAACAGCAACCTCAAAACGCAACCGTTTCCCGTTTTGGCGCCAAAAACAAATATTCGGATTATTGGGGCATTTTTGAGGAACAGTAAATTCCAACAGCTGCCAACTCTGGAATGTGCAGAATGACTGCTGTATCCGGACGCGCCATCGACGCTGCCAGACACCCGGTTGGTATCCAAGCTAACAGCAGTTGCGGCTTGCAGAAGACATAGGCCTTGGAGGTGGAAGAGGAAGAGATAACAGTCATCCTCACCTATCTCCACGGCCGGTGCTTGTTGAAGGGATATTTTGCTGTCGACTGGGGCTTCATACCGGTAAGCCAGGGCTCCGGAGGTGACGGCTGCTGACAGGTTGCCCCACGAGGGAAGTTGCGGCCGTTATGAAGCGGGTGACGATCGCTCGGCCGAGACGGCTAAGCGTAATGTTCACCCGGAGGGAGAAGCCGCTGGCCCCGCGCAATGTGCGGGCCATCCATAGCTATACGGCCCAGCACGAATCCGAGCTCAGCTTCCGGGAGGGCGACGAGCTCTGCGTGCTGGACGAATCCTTTGGGTGGCTCGAGGGCGTGCTCCACGGCCAGAGGGGCTGGTTTCCGCACGACCACGTTGAAGATGTCGCGCCCACTGCCGCGCAAGAGGCCGTGGTCGAGCCGCCCAAACCTGCCGCCCTGGACGACTCTGACCCTGGTACACTTATTTATTTTAAATTTTAGTTACATATTTTTATTTATTTTCGTCAGCGTCATTGTACAATAAAATAAAAAAAATATAAGTGTTTTTGTTTTTGTTTTTGTTTTTGTTTTTATTTTAAAAAGAAATTGAGGCTGATATTTTGTGTTGGTGGTGTGTCCAGTGCAAGGCAGCTCCATCTTGTCGAAGCGCAGACTGACCAGCGAACGGTTGGAGTCTTTCCTCACGTTGCGACGGCCTGTACGCAAGGACCTCGAGAACAGGAACATCTTGCCTGCAGGAAGTACGTTTGCTTGATTGCTCTCACGAGAGTCCTCGCTTTGGCCACACCGCCATCACACCACAATTTCCCCATCGGGCATCCGCACGTATCGCTCATCGTGTGCGTGTGCGTGTGTTTGGCAGCGGCGGTGGGGACGAACTGCAGTCCGCAGGTGGTGGAGGCACAGAAGAAGTTGGAGAAGACCAAGAAGGCGCAGGTGCTCTCCAACTTCCTCAAGGGATCGGTCATCTTCAGGAAGAAAGAAGGTAAAGAACTGCACCCGCGAGTCCGTGGCGTTGTTCGCTTGGATGCACTCACACAACCTCTCCCTTTGCGCGACACAGAGAAGAAGGAGAGCGTGTTTGGCGCCGAGATCTTTAATACGGGGGAGCAGCCGTGGGAGCTCCCCGCGGTGGTCACATCGTGCGTCAACTACCTAGAGAGAGGTACGCTGCTGGCCTGCTCAGTGCACTGGCGCGTTTCTTGCGCAAGCCATCTCACAATCATCTTCCTCCCACGCGCGCGCCTCAGTGTTGGACACGCATGGGCTGTTCCGACTCTCGGGCAACCAGATCGACATCAACAAGTGGAAAGAAGCGCTCAACGCACATGGAGGTAAGAAGAATGACACTGCCGCTGCGTAAGTGCGTGTACAGCGCTCACGCACCACACTTGCAACGCGCAGGATACGTCGACTTCATGAAGGAGAACGTGGACGTTCACGTTGTG
The DNA here is from genome assembly GCA_000826305.1 of Acanthamoeba healyi. Classification (NCBI taxonomy): domain Eukaryota; phylum Discosea; order Longamoebia; family Acanthamoebidae; genus Acanthamoeba; species Acanthamoeba healyi. The sequence goes on from CDFA01020666.1 coordinate 12,531, forward strand.
GCGTGCCTGCTCAAGGAGTACATTCGATCATTGGCCGAACCTCCCGTGCCCTTCTCGCTGTACGATCCGCTGATGGAATGTCTGGGTACTTCAACACCTCCTTCACCTCTGCACGCGTAGTGGGGCGTCTGACCTGATGGACGATTGCTGAGCATATCTCGTGGTGATGATCATGATAATGTCCTTCAGACGCCCCAAGCGGGCGAGGTGACACGGTGATGGCCCTACTCGACCAGGGCCTGCCCGAGCCAAACAGGATCTTCCTGAACTACATGCTTGTATTTTTGAAGAAGGTGTCGATGCACGCGGACGTCAATATGATGACCAGCGCCAACCTAGGTACCGCGATCCCGCTCATCCCACGCTCAACCAGAAGAGTGTGTTCTTTGCGTTTACACCGATTGCTCTTGGCGCGATGCAGGCATCATATTCGGCCCGTCGTTCATCCAGCCAAAGATCGTGACCATGGAGAAGATGATGAGTCCGAAGCCCGTGGAGGCCGTCGGCCTGCTCATCGAATTGGGCGGCATTCCTCCGCCCAAATAAAACAACAAGCTGTGAGTGTGCACACCAACCCGACCTAACCCTACTTGGCTTGGCATCACACCTTCACACTCCCTGCTAAACAGTCTCCACACCTCCCTTGCTGTCCCAGCGTCGCTTGACTGTCGTGTCACGGTCTTCTGGGGTTGAGTTCTCAGTTTTTTCCCGGTTCGGCAGGACTGGGGAGTCTTCAACCGCTCTCGAATTGATTTTTTTTTTCATTGTCTGTCTCAATCCTCGCGATCGATCCGGCATCCCTCGTTTTCTTCGCTCGATCCGCCTAGACGAACACACAGAAAGCATGGTGCTCGACATTAATCTGTTCAGGAAGGAAAAGGGAGGCAACCCCGAGCTGATCAAGGAATCGCAGCGGAGGAGGTTCAAGCCGGTCGAGATCGTGGATGAAATCATCGCGCTCGATGAGGAATGGAGGAAGCTGCAGTTCAAGGTGGATGAGGTGAAGAAGGATCAGAGGGCTCTGTCCAAGGAGATCGGCACCCTGTACAAGGCCAAGAAGACCGAGGAGGCCGATGCGATGAAGCCCAAGATGGCCGAACTCAAGAAGGCCGAGGAGGACACCGAGAACGCCTGCAAGGCCTGCAAGGAGCAGCTCGACAAGAAGCTCAACCTCATCGGCAACCTGGTCCACGAGAGCGTGCCGGTGAGCAAGGACGAGGCCCAGAACGCCATCGTGACGGAATGGGGCGAGTTCAAGGTCAACGAGGCGGCCAGGCGCCATCATCACGAGCTGCTGTGGATGATCGACGGCTACGAGCCCGATCGCGGCGTGAAGGTTGCCGGCCATCGCGCCTACTTCCTCAAGGGCGTCGGCGTGCGTCTCAACCAGGCCCTCATCGCCTACGGTACCGATTTCCTCATGAAGAAGGGCTACACCGCGCTCGCGACCCCGTTCTTCATGAACAAGGACGTCATGGCCCGCACGGCCCAGCTCGAGGAATTCGACGAGGCCCTCTACACCGTGATCGGCGAGAAGGGCGATGAGAAGTACCTCATCGCCACCTCGGAGCAGCCCATCTCGGCCTTCCACGCCGAGGAGTGGCTCGAGCCCAAGGACCTCCCCATCCGCTACGCCGGCACCTCGTCCTGCTTCAGGAAGGAGGCCGGCGCCCACGGCAAGGACACCTGGGGCATCTTCCGCGTCCATCAGTTCGAGAAGATCGAGCAGTTCTGCCTCACTGAGCCCGAGAAGTCGTGGGAGGAGCACGAGAACATGGTCAAGACCGCCGAGGCCTTCTACCAATCGGTGCGCCCCCCGCTCCCTCCCATTCGTTTCATTTAGAATCAAAATTTTCAATCGTTTTTATTTTATTTTGATTTAAAAGCAAATTTAATCAATTGACTGCTCAGTTCTCGCTTAACAATACTGCCTTGTGGCACGAGCGTACTTGTTGGCTCTCAGTGCTCCAGTGTGCTCACTGTCTTTCCCCTTTCTTTGGTGATGTTTCCTGACTCGTGCTGGTGCGGTGTTTTGTACACGACAGCTTGAGCTGCCCTACCACGTCGTTGCCATTGTCTCGGGTGAGCTGAACAACGCCGCCGCCAAGAAGCTCGATCTCGAGGCCTGGTTCCCCGCCTTTGCTGAGTTCCGCGAGCTCGTCTCCGCGTCCAACTGTACCGACTACCAGTCGAGGAGCCTCGAGGTCAGGTGTGGCAGCAGGAGGCAGGGAGGGTACGCATCATCTCCTCCTCACCTCATCAATTCGCGTTTGCTTCGCGTGTTTCGTGCAACTGTTCATCGCGTGTGGTGAATCTCACACTTGCGTGTTCGTGATGTGCTTGGTGTCTACGTGCTCACAGTGAGAAGAAGTACGTGCACATGCTCAACGCCACCCTGTGCGCCACCACCCGCACGATCTGCTGCATCCTGGAGAACTACCAGACGCCCGAGGGCGTGAACGTGCCCAAGGTGCTGCAGCCCTACCTGGGTGGCCTCGAGTTCATCCCCTTCGTCAAGGATGCTCCCAAGAAGCACGAAGAGGCCGTCAAGGGCAAGGAGAAGGCCGAGAAGAAGGTCGCTGGCCAGTAGAAGACTCTTCATCCTCACAACCGCAACCTCTCCGCAGCCCCGAGCGGCTCTGCCGCTCAAAAATGTCAAATAAAAACAAATCAAAAATTAACACGTGTGTTCGTTTCCATTTTTATTTTATTTCCATTTATTTTTTCCAGCTGGAAAAACGAGACAAAATAAACAAAATCTCAAAAGTCAACTAATCGAGAGAAAAAGAGCGAAGATGATTTTCAGCTTCCTGCTGTTTAATAGGTATGGATCGTGCGTGTTCTTTGAGGAGTGGAATCGAACGCGCAAGGTCAACATGGTGGAGATGAAGACCAACATGTATGGTCTCATCTTCGAAATGAAGCGATTTATCATCAAAACCTCACCCACCGGGTACACCCTCCCCCCCCCC
>CDFA01020674.1:677-23197 GCA_000826305.1 Acanthamoeba healyi
TGCGCCGTTCACTCACAAATCGAATGCTGAATGGAATTGATGGTGGTTATTAGATTTGGCGGATGGCAACCTCATGCTCGTGTTGGGCCTGCTGTGGAGTAGCTTCCGTAAGCTTTCCCTGGGCAGCATTGGCGACAGCCTGCAGGAGGCCGAGGGCAACAAGGCCGGCGGTGCCAAGAAGGGCAAGCCTGAAGACGACCTTCTGAAGTGGATTGGAGAGCTCACGAAGGACTATGACGTCTCCGTCACCTCCTTCAAGGAGAGGTGAGCAACGCGCACGCGCTTCTCTCTCCCTCCTCCCAACTCTCCTTAAGACGGTCGTCTCAAAACTCACCACTCACCACTCTTTCTCATACATATCAGCTTTAACAACGGTATGGCGTGGGGCGCCCTCATCGATCGCTTTGACCCCGACTTCATCGACATCGCCGCCGCCAGCAGGGTAACCCTCGCTTAACCCTCCTCTATGCCCCGTCATCGGATAGCCGCGTGCGGTGAGCATGCCTATCTCACTGAGCGCGCTCTCTTGTAGATGAACGCCGAGGACAGACTCAACCTGATCTTCGATGTGGCCGAGAAGAAGCTAGGCATCCCCAAGCTCCTCGAGGTGTCCGATCTCATTTCCGGTAACGGCAATCAGTTCTAGTAGGCGCCACGCACAAGGACAAAACCAGCTAACCTTTTGCTCTTCTTGCCAACCGCCAGGCAACCCGGATGAGAGGTCGGTGGTCCTGTACTCTTCGCTTTTCTACCACTCGTGGACCTCGAACCAGGAGCGAATCAAGCTCGCCAACGAAAAGAGGGGAAAGGAGAACAAGATGTCTGATATGAAGGCCAAGCTTGCTGCGGAGGAAGAGGAGAGGCTGAGGCTCCAAAGGTGCGCACCTTTTCGCTTGCGATCCTACTCGTCTCTTCTTCGCTCAGCCTTAACGCCGCGTTTCACAGGGAGACTGCCGAGCTGAATGAACTGAAGGGCCAGAAGGACAAGGAGCTAGAAGCCACCGAGACGAAGATCAAGAGCCTGGAGGACCTCTTCGCCGACTTGCAGAAACAAAAGAGTGATCTGGAGGCTCAGGTCCTCGCCGAGAGGGAGGCGGCCAACGCCAGGGCACAGGAAGAGCAGGAAACGCTTAAGGCACAAATCGCGAAGGTGTCCGAAGAGGTCCAGAAGGACCTTAGGGCTAAGCTTGCCGCCGAGGAGGCCGCCAAGAACGAGCGCCTTTTGGCCAACCTTGGCCTTCTTGCCGATAAGCACGAACTTATTGATGTACGCATTCGTCACACTCCTCCCATACCGTGCTCATAGCGTCTTCCTTACCTTGGTGCTCCCCTTTCTAGGCGATGCAAGGGGGTGGTCTCTCGTGGCTCCCTCAAGGTACCCTAAACTCTGTCTTTGCTAGAGCGCATACGATGGAATTACTAACTCTTAATCAAACTGGACAGATCCCTCTGCTCTGCTGAACGCTGGCATCATGGGCTCCACGCCTAGCCTGAGTCGCTTCAATGCGCTGCTCAGAGAGCACGTCAATGCCCTCCACCTTCGCCTCAAGGAAATGCAGGTGCGTACAACAATTCAAGTGAAAGAGCTAGTGGGACGCTAGGGTTCTAATCAGCTCAATTTTCAGGAGCAAGAGGAGGAGGAGAGCGAAAAGAAGAATATCGAGGAGGACAGGCGATCTCTTGCCGAGCAGGTGCAGAGCATTGTTAACGAGACCGTCGACAAGGACATGTACGCTGCACCTTCGCAGTGTGGCGCGAGTCTGTGCTGATGCAATGTCACCACAGGGCCGAGGCTGTTCAGTCACTGAGCAAGCAGTTCAAGGGCACCAACCAGACCATGCTGCGCATTCTTTCTGTTAAGGATGCTGTAAATGAGCTCCACGAGGTCGTGGACAAGCGAGGCTATTTGATGGCGCAGGTGGAGGGCAAGCGCTGGAAGAAGAGGTGGTTCGTGCTCCGTGGATTCGTTCTCTACTACTACAACAAGAAGGAGGAGCAGGACGACATTGCCGGCGCTGAGGGCGAAGTGTCCTTGGAGAACGCCGTGGTTTCTGGCCACGATGATGCTGAAAGCAAGCCGGTACGTGAGGAAGCGGGAGAGTTGGCGCGGTCTCTTTCTTTGGGTTGCTTTACCTTTCGTTCAGCTTCTAACTCGCCTCAAGGAGAAGGACGATAGTAAGGATGGCAAGGGTGGTAACGCGAGTCTCGTAAGAGTCCTTTATCATTTTTTTTCTGTACTTCTTGTTGCGGCGGCGCGGTGTCTATGTTCTTTACAAGCTTTTACATACCTAAAGTTGTGTCCGTGATGGTGCTGGACTTACTGTGTGGAACGTTTTTGCGTGGCCACAGGCGTGGACCATCAAGATTGCCGTTTCCGAGGAGAACGGCGACCACAGCGAGAGGGAGGAGGTGAGTGGTCCCTCCCACAGCCTTCTTGGCATCATGAATTTTGTCTGACACGACTTTTCTTTCCCTTTTAGTTGATCGTCGGTGCCAAGACTCTTGAGGAGCGCAACGATTGGCTTACCCTGATGCAGGGCAAGGTCCTCTATCTGCAGTATCTCGCGCTCTGCAGGAAGGAGCAGACCAGGCCCGACCCCCGCGTCATTTCTCTCTGCGGAAGGTTTGTATCGAACTCTGGTTTATACGTCAAAGCTCGGTATGCTTATAATGGTGTGTGTGTGCATGCACAGCATGAACATTTCAGTGCTCAACCTGGACGACCTGCCCATCTCAAAGGGTCTCCTCAAAATTCTTCGTACCCTCTTCGAGAACCACAAGGAGGTAAAGATCATCGCCTGCCTGTCGATTCTGCACACGCGCCTCGCTCTTTCTCTTCTTTATCATCTAACACGTCTGTGCTAGGTGGAGCGCGTTTCGCTTTCGGGAACTGACCTGGACGACGAGAAGACTGCCCATGTGGCCCAGTTCCTTGCGGCCACTCCTGGCTTGGTTTCGGTCAACCTGTCCAACAACAAGATCGGCTCCCAGGGTGTGAGCAAGCTCGCTGAGGTACGGCCCAGTCGGTCCTTTGCGTGGTAGTGGCTGAGAGTCCCAGTTAATTGACCACGTCTACAATTTGTCATTGCAGGCTCTCTCTGACCACAAGCACATCAAGGTCCTCAACCTCTCCAAGAACCAGATTGACGACGAGGGACTTCAACAGCTGGCCGCTGTCTTCAAGAACAATGTTGACCTGGAGCAGATTAGCCTCACCCGAAACAAGATCACCGGTACGTAGACATTCATTTCTCTTGCCAACCCAACCACGCACTGATGCCGAGTGTTGTGCAGGTGCCTCCGGCTCTTTTGTGGAGACCGCCAATGCGTTCTCCTCCTTGGAGAAGCTCTCGAGACTGTCGCTCAACCGTAACCAGCTGGGAGATGAAGCCGCTTCCGAGCTGGCAAAGGTGTTCCAGAGCCACCCGTCTCTCGTCGTTGTCAAGCTGCAAAACAACAAGATCGGAACTGCCGGTGCCGCGGCCATCTTCGATGCGCTCAAGTCCAACACATCCGTCACGCAGGTCAGCTTGAGTTACAACCTCATCGGCAACGAGGCTCTGGGGTACCCTCCTCTTTCCCCTGTGCTTTGTCTCTCCACCGCTGCCTAGCTTACACTTCTTCGCGTTTCATGTGACCCGTACACACAGCAACTTGAAGGATCTGTTCACCGAGAACCAAGTCATCCGCTCCGTGGAGCTGTCTGGCAACAGGGGCATCACTGGCGGCCCGCAGCTGAAGGCCCTCGCCCAGGTACACGATCTCGACATCCCGCAGTTCTCCGCGCAGAAGGTCTAGAGGAGGAGGAAGAAGGAACAACAAGAGGAGAGGACAAAGACAGGCGCGAGATGGAGAAGGACGCGTAGGGGAGGCGAGAGTGTGACCTCGCCGAGGGTAGAGGCGTAGAGGCCCCACCGCAACCCTAACAACGTTGTTGTGCATTACGAAATAAGTGAGAATTTATTCAGCCACACCGGGAATTGGCAACCAGCCACGTAAGGTGGCGGTGCTGTAATGTGTCGACATTTTGCGCGTGTCGCCTTTTTATAAGGTTTGGCCTTGCGGGGCTCGTTCTTTCTCTTTTTTCTCTCCTCCATCCCCCTATCGTCCCAAGGATGTCCCACAGGAAGTTCTCCGGTGCGTGCCTGGCCAACTGCCGATTCTTCTTTCGATCGCTTGCTATCGTATCGGAAATCTAACAACCTCTCTTGTTGTTCACTTGATGATCATCAGCTCCCCGCCACGGTTCGCTGGGTTTCACCCCCAGGAAGCGCGCCGCCAGGCACCGCGGAAAGTGCAAGACCTTCCCCAAGGATGACGCCTCGAAGAAGCCCCACCTTACCGCCTTCCTCGCCTACAAGGCCGGCATGACCCACGTCGTGCGCGACCTCGACAAGCCCGGCTCCAGGATGCACAAGCGTGAGGTCGTCGAGGCTGTGACGATCCTCGAGGCCCCGCCCATGGTGGTGGTCGGCATCGTCGGCTACATCGACACCCCCAGCGGCATGCGCACCCTCACCACCGTGTGGGCTCAGCACTTGTCGGCTGAGTGCCTCCGCCGCTTCTACAAGAACTGGTACCGCTCGAAGAAGAAGGCCTTCACCAAGTACCAGAAGGCCCTCGCCGCCAACAAGGCCCGCGTCTTCGACCGTGAGGTTGCCCGCCTGAAGAAGTACTGCACCGTCGTGCGCGTGATCGCCCACACCCAGATCCGCAAGCTCAACCAGAGGCAGAAGAAGGCCCACATCATGGAGATCCAGGTCAACGGTGGCTCCATCTCCGACAAGGTTGACTTCGCCGTCTCCCTCCTCGAGAAGCCCGTCCCCGTCGACAACGTCTTCGGTGATTCCGAGCTCGTCGACACCATCGGCGTCACCAAGGGTAAGGGTTACGAGGGCGTCACCACCCGTTGGGGCGTCACCCGCCTTCCCCGCAAGACCCATCGTGGTCTCAGGAAGGTGGCTTGTATCGGAGCCTGGCATCCGGCTGCCGTCCAGTGGTCTGTTCCCCGCGCTGGTCAGAACGGTTACCACCACAGGACTGAGCTCAACAAGAAGATCTACAGGATCGGTACAACCCTCCTTCCACCCTTTCTCTATGTGTGGTGTGCCCCTGCTTTGCTTTCTTTTCCGTTCGATCGAGGCCGTTTCACGCGTGATGAATTGACCCTGGAGGTCCCAACAATCTGACTCCACCATGGAGGCAAACAATCACAATCTTTCGTCTGACACGAAACGTTCTCATTATCTTTTACACTTCTCCTTCCTGCCTCCGGCAACTTGGTGCTAACATATTGCTCTCATCTTCCAGGCAAGGGCGTGCGTCAGGAGGGTGGCAAGATCGTCCACAACAACGCCTCGACTGAGTTCGATCTTACTGAGAAGAGCATCACCCCCATGGGTGGCTTCCCCCACTACGGTGAGGTGAACGAGGACTACCTCATGATCAAGGGTGCCGTCATCGGCCCGAAGAAGCGTGTCATCACCATCCGTAAGGCCCTCCTCCGCCCGACCAAGAGGTGGCAGCTGGAGAAGATCGCCCCCAAGTTCATCGATACCTCCTCCAAGTTCGGTCACGGTCGCTTCCAGACCACCGCCGAGAAGGACAAGTTCATGGGCATCAGGAAGAAGGACAAGGTCGTCGCCTAAGCTCTGCAGCCACTACTACTCCCTGGCGCATGTTCTGCTCTCAGCCAGAAGTTATCATAAAAACACATCTAAAAGCCCTCTCGTCCCCAGCTGCGTGCCCGCACCCATCCTTATAAGAGCGTCGCCAAAGCACGGTTCGTTTTCTCCAAGTACGCCACACGCAAAAATACACACGACAAGTAACGTGAAGCTTTAGGCAGAGGCCTCATCGTTGCTGGAGTTGTCGCTGTCGTCGGACGATGACCCAGCCTCCTCGTCTTCGTGGTCACTTAGCGCCATTTGGGCTCGCGGCTCCTCCACCAGCACAGAGGGCTGCTCCTCATTCAGTACTGCCTTCGCCTCGGCGTTGTCTCCCTTTGCTTCCTCTCCATCACTGCCGTCATCTTCATCGTCATCCGAAGAGCTCTTTGCCTCGCTGGACTCCTCTTCGCTCGACCTTTCGTCCTCCTCCTCGGACTCGTTCTCTTCATCGCTGCCGCTAGCCACGCGATCCTCCTCCTCGCTCTCCTCCTCGCTCGAACTCTCCTCCTCGCCATCCTCTTCTTCCCCGTCCTCCTCGGAGCTCGTTTCCTCTTCTTCTTCATCATCACCGCTCGACGACGCCTCTTCTTCCTCGTTGTCGTCAGAGGCTCCGCTCGGCTCCGAGACGCCGCTCTCCTTGTGATCCTCCTCTGCGGTGTCGTCCTCCTCAGTGGCGGGGGACGCCTTCTCGTCGGCAGCCGGGGCGGCGGCGGCAGCACCGGGCTTGCCCACGACCACGCGCGGCAGTGGCCCGTCCTAGTAGGGGCGTCAGGTGGAAGGCGAGACACAGATGAGCGAGCCAAAGAGAGAAAGGGAGCGTACTCGTCTTCGCTCGGCCTCGCTGATGGGGCTCTGCTCGGCCTTGCGGAGGGTGACGGGGAATGGACTGGTCTTGGCCGAAGCGGTGGCCCCGCTGTTCCCCTTGGCCTGCTGCGATGGATCCTGGGACACCTTGCGCAGCGTCACGCTGTTGAATGCAGCCGACGTCTGCACGCGAAGCCCAGCGGCGACGTCAATGCTCTGCGAACGTCCGGTCGCGACTGGGCTTAGCAAGACAAGCTGCTACGCACCGAGGGAGAGTCCTGCTTGGGAGAGGCCGTGGGTCGCTCGACCTTGCGCAACTGCACCTTTTCGGTGATGCCCGTAGTGTCCGTGCTCTGCTGCTTCTTCTTGACAGCGTCATCGGCCTCCACCTTCTTCAGTGCAATCAGACCCGTCTCCTTCTTGGCCTGTATCATCGGGACGTCCGGTTAGAGTGACCATGTGCGTGTTTGCGTGTTGCGTATTGCTTACCCGGAGCTCGAGGGCGATGTTGCGACCCATGAGGGCGCCCATTTCGGGCTTCTTCTGGAACATGGACGTGGGGTTTGTCTGCGCTGCGGCATCCACTTCAACCGCGCGGTTAAGGTCCGGAATGCGCTTCCCCTGCTGCGAGTCAGTCATCTTGGGCGATTCGTCGTCGTCACTCGAGACCGGGTCATCGTTCCAGTCGCCGCCAGCGGATACAACCACGGGCTTCTTCTCCGCGCTCGCCGCGGGGGCTGTGGTACGCACTCAGCGTCAGACAACACGCTTTCACGTCTCGGGCGAGGCAGTTGCGTTACAACTGTACGCGATGAACGAAAAGCGATCACATCCACTCTTTGTGTCGGGTGCCGTGCACACGCGAGTGACACGCCACTGTGGTGTGTAGAGAGAAAGGTGGAATGTACCTTTCTTCTGTGTGGCAGGCGATCCAGCAGAAGCGGCGGCGGGCTTCTTGGCCTTGGTGGCACTCTCCTCCTTCTGCAAATAAAATATTAAATAAAGTTAGCACGAAAAGGATGAGAAGAGAGATCTGGGGAGGCAGGGTGGTCACCTTGGTAGACTTCTTCTTCTTCTTCGTCGTCTTCTTGTTGTCCTTGGCTCCCTCGCCCGACTCGTCGGTCGTCTTCTTCTTTCTTCGGAAGAAGGACGTGAAGCGGTTGGTCTTCTTTTTGGCCTTGGCCGTCGCGTCGCCGCCAGCATCGCCGTTGTCGCCCTCGCTCTTCTTCTTGGTGGTCTTTGCGGGCTCCTTTGCCTTCTGCGCCGGCTTCTCTTTCTTCTCCTTCACCTTCTTCTCCCTCACCTTCTTCTCCTTGGCCTTCTTGTCGTCCTTCTTCTTGCCGTTGCTGGGATCGGACTTGTCGTCCTTCTTCTTCTTGGTGTTGTTGGTGGTGTTGGTGTCCTCCTCGGTGGCGGTGGCCGCAGGGCCCAACGGCCGCCGAGCAGTGGGGGACTTGCGCGGCGAGGCCAGCGGCACCTCCTCCTCCTCCTCCACCTCTGCCTTTGCCTCCACCGCCTTTGGGGCCTCCTTGACCTCTTCCTTGTCCTCCTTGTCCTCCTCTTTGTCCTCCTTGACCTCTTCCTTGTCCTCTTTGACCTCCTCTTCCTTGTCCTCCTCCTTGACCTCATTGACCTCCTCCTCACTGTCCTCTGTTGGCTGCTGAGTTGCGGCGGTGATGGCGGTCACCTCTGGCTGCTCGCTGCTGCTCTCATCCCCCGATGACGACGATGACGACATGGCTGCGCAGTGCCCGGTGTTGTGCTGCGTGTGCAGGCCAGAGTTGTTGTGTTTGTGTTTGTGCCAAGGGGCCGGCGCAAGGGAGCTTCCTCGGAAGTCTGGCTGCGCAACTCAGCGACCAGCAACGCTGAGAAGGGGGTGGCCCTTGTCCCTTCTTGCGAGACCCCCCTCAAATTAATTCGCTCGCAGAATGCCAAGAATGCTCATCATGTATGTGGTGGTGGGGCAGATCAGAACGAGTCGAGGCTGATGGCATTGAGGGCCTCGGCCGAGTGGTGGGCGGTGAGCGAGTCGATGAAGGTGTCGAGGTGGTGGCCCTGCATCATGGTCTCGATGTCGTGTACCGTCAGCGCGCATCGATGGTCCGTCACGCGACTCTGTGTGCGGTCGTTGGTCTCAGCACCGAACATGCTGCTCAAAGAGGGGAAGGAGGGATCACCTGAGGGAAGTTGTAGGTGCGAATCCTCTCGTGGCGTGCTCCGGTGCCGACCTGTTTTCGTCGTTGATCGGCACGCGAGCTGGCCAGCCTCTCCCGCTCCATCTCGTAAAGCCGCGACCGCAGGATCTTCATCGCGCGGTCCTTGTTCTGCGTGCGGACACAAAGCAAAGAGAGCGCGAGTCAAGCAAGGACGGAAGCGAGCTGTGTGCTGTACGGGTAGTAGTAGTACCTTGTGTTGGGATCGCTCGTCCTGGATGGAGACGGTGATACCGGTGGGCACGTGCGTGACGCGCACCGCGCTGTCGGTCTTGTTGACATGCTGGCCTCCCGGACCGGACGCTCGGAATGTGTCCACGCGAATGTCCTTGGGCAGCACTTGAATGTCGGCCTGCGCGAATGCACAAGCGAAAGAGAGAGAGAGAGAATTGATGAAGGTGAGCCACGGCACACATTCGGCTCGGCGGAGAGTGGAGGTACTCTACTTCCTGCGCTACGGGCAACACGGCTACGGTGACGGTCGACGTGTGCGTTCGTCCCTGTGTCTCAGTCTCAGGTACGCGCTGTACCCGATGCACGCCGGTCTCAAACTTGAGGCGGCCGAACACACCCCTGCCTGTGATACAGGCGCTTGATTCCTGGTCATGCGCGGCCCAGAGTCAAGGAGAAAAGGGTGAGGTCAACGATGAGACACAGGGAGGGAGGGATGACGTGGGAGTTACCCTATAGCCGCCAACTTCGCTGTCAGTGACAGCCAAGGTCTCCCATTCCCAATCCTTCAGCTCGGCATAGGCACTGTACATGTTGAACAGCTCCATGGTGAAGAGCTGTGACTCCTGGCCTCCTGCCGCGGCCCTCACCTCCAATATGGCGCTCTTTTCGTCTGCTTCGTCCTTGCCCAGCAGTTCTGCACACATCACAAGTGCCAACGCGTCAGGCGCACATCACACCTCGCCAGCGGGCGAGCGATTGAGAAAGAGAGCGTACCCAGCATGATCTCGTGCTCCAGGTCCTTCTCGAGGTCCATCAGCTCACCCAGCGTTCGTTTGTAGTCCTCCTCAGCAAGCAAGCCCATTTCCTGGACGGTGCATGGCATCACACACAAGCCCTTGCAGTTAGAGACGAACGGCCAGGTCTATCCAGGTTTGGTGAAGATCTGACCAACCTTATCCTGCGTCTGCTTGCTCTCTTCCATTAGCTGATGGAGCTCCCTCAGTTCCTGCGGCCAGACAGGTAAAAGGCAGAGTGTCGTTGGCATTCGTCCTGCAGCTGCATGATGCAGGATCAACACTCCCGATTGTAGGTCGGAGATCGGTACCTCGCGCTGCTGTTCGATTCGCCGCACCATACGCATCACGGGATCGAAAGCGTGCAGCTGCTTGGTGAGCAAGCCTCGCTCTTCTGGGGACAGCTGCACACACCCACGGAGAGAGAGAATGGAGTGTGATTTGAGCGCATACTCGTTGTTGCAGCCCACTACGAGCCGTACCGCGTCGTTGGTCTGGAGGGTGTAGGAGAGGTCGTCGAACTGCTGCTTCACGTGATCCAGTCGCTTTCGGATGGGCGCACTCAAGGTGGTGTGCATCGACAACCCGTCTTGACGCGAGCCTGCACGCAGACGCCTCAGCGAACCTGTGCCATGTGGCCGCGACCAGTCGACTGCCCGAACAAAACGGAAGAGTGGCGGTACCATCAGTGGAGAAGCCGCGTGCAAGGGCGGAGGACGCGACGGTGCTGCCAGGGTAGAGGTCCGACATCGTGCGGCCTTGCCGTGCAAGGCCTCCGCTGAGGAAAAATCGGCCTTGCGGAATGCGATGAAGATTTCGGCATCCCTAGCGGAAATCAAAGGAGGAAGGTCAGAGGCAGGACAACGCTGTAAGAGACGGCATTGCACCACGACAGCATCATACCGGCAAGCAGAGCGCGAACGGAGCGATGGAACGCCTCATCTTTCGCGGGTCCAAGAGATCAATTGGCGATGAGAAATATCATTTCCCAGGCATTTTCATTGTATCAATAAAGAAAAAGTGCGCCAGGTGGTGATCACACGGTAATTGATACATTCATTTTGCCTTCATTCGTGTTGATGGCTGAACGGCGTATGCCGCAGGGAATATCCTGGCATTCTCATTGGCGGCTATAACCGACCTGTCGACAACTAGTAAAGAATAGGTAATATCAAAGCGAAAATAGTTGCCGTTGTGGTCGATCTCCACCAATCCGGGGCTGACTCACAACGTCTGAAACTCCACGAGCAGCTAGAACTGAGTTGGACGCCACTCGGGGCTTTTGTCTTTCCTTCACCACCGCCCCTGTCTAGAGAAGTTGCTGTCCCCTTCCAGTCGTGGTTTGCGCGTCCATACGGAACGAGGCGACAGCGACCCCAAAGAACAAAGAGGAACTCCTTCAACTGATTCAACTGCTACAGTTTGTTGCCTTCTCAACTGTCGGCCTGTGGTGCCCAAATCTATTCATCGATGACGGACATCTTCCCTCCTGCTCCTTCCACCTCTTCCGCTAACCCACCTCCCTCGCACAGCACCATGGAACCGTGGGCCCGCAGGTCCCTCATCAAGCAGTACGTCCTCCATCCATGTACACCACCATCTCGCACCTCGAACATTAGTCCCCCCCCCCATTTGTGGTCTTGGGCCAGACGAAACTCGCCGACTATTACGTTTTCCACTTCGACCTGCCCATCTCTCTGTGTGTGGAATCGATCTCACCCCTCCCCTCTGGTTTGGCGGTGCACTCCCAGAGAACCGGAGGACCAACACGAAGAGAGGCTCCAGAGGTCCACCACCATACAGGCGATGGGCCTCGATCGCATCATGTCGGGGACACCGCCGTCCTCGTGGCCGCCACGAACCACCAACGACCAGAAATCCTCCTCCCTTCACCTGCCTTCGGTGCGTCCATCACCCGTCGTCGCCGCCCCGACGTCATCCTCTTCAGAGACCTCGGCAGGTCGAATCCCCGCACAGGACATCATCCTCTCCACCCTGCACCAGCTCCTCGACCCCAGCCTACAGCCTCCGCCGCCACAACCCCGTGCCCTGCTGCCTCGCCGGCCCGATGCTGACTCATCCATAGGCGGCGCCTTCAGATCTTCATCGTCCACGTCGTCGACGGACAGGCAGGTCCAGCCGCCCTCGCGAAAGAGAGCGGCGGATCACGGGACGTCTACAGCTCCGTCGTCGGCAGGCCGATCTCCCCACCACCGCCAGGAGAGTTCCGGGACGTCAGGCGCCCGCGATCCAACGCCGTCGGCAAGTTCTACCACCAGAGGCTACCCGATAGCGCATTCCCATCCCCTCCTCGCTCAGCCTCAGGGCCAAGGCTTTGTGCTCCCTGGAGGGTTGACCGCGCTCGACCCGTCTGCGCTGCAGCAGCTGTTGCAGGTCGTGGCCTTATACGGAGTCTCGCCCCAGTTGTTCATGGCCTCCATCGCGCAGGCCTCCGCTGGCGGCAATCCGCACCAGCAATCGGGCAGTGGGGCTATGGCATCCATCAGCGAAGTCAAGAAAGCCAGCAGCACTGCATCTGTCTCGGCGCCGGCGCCGCGCATCCCCGACCCGACATACCCACGCACTGCCGCCCCCAACAAGCTTCCACTGCCCAAGGTCCAGCACGGCACCCCCTCGCTCGTGCCATCGCCCAAGTCGGCCTTCACCTCCCTCAAGCGTTCCGCCGACGACACGTCGCCTCCACGTACGCCCAACCCGCCGACTCCGTCGGCCACCACCGCGGCGAGCAGGTCATCTCAGATCTACCCGACTCCTATGAGTGCCATCACGCTGCCGCCCTTTGCCGCACCGAGCTTCATGGGCTTCACCACTGCCCTGCCCACTCAGCCGCCAGTGTCCACCGGTGATGCTCAGCAGACGCAGATCCAGCAATACGTACAGTTCCTCGCTATGCTCCAACAGCAGCAGCAGCAGCAGTCGTCTGTCGCGCCCGGCCTTGTGCCCCTCCCGTACTTGGCCGGGCCCATTCCCATCATCACCACGTCGTCGCCGTTGCCATCTCCGCCGTCGACTTCCTCCTTTTCATCAACGGCGAACAGCAATCGCCCACGTACATCGAGCGAGAGAGCCAAGCGCGAGGGGGAGGGGGATCCGATCATCAGAGCACGCGACGACTACTCGGTCGGCCGCACCAGCTCCAACGCGGGAGTTGCCACATCATCGGGCGATACGAGAAAGAGAAGGCTGGACGACGGTCACAGTCATCAGGCCGAGCGGGGTCGTGGCTCACGAGACGGCGGCAGCTCGGCGCGGTCGCGTCGCCGTGTCGCGGACGAGGGATCGGACGAGGAGGACCTGGTGAAGCGAAAACGGATCAGCCAGGACCAGCTCGACGTGCTCGAGGCCGCCTACCTGGACGATCCCCTCCCGAGCCGAAGAACGAAGCAAAGGCTCTCGGCCCAGCTTGGCATCTCCATCAAGCGCGTACAGATCTGGTACGTACCCCAGCTCAGAGTCTCCTCAGAGCATGTGTGGGCTAACACCTTGTGCCTACCCTCGCAGGTTTCAGAACAGGCGCGCCAAGCAGAAGAGGCAGAGGCGGGACGAGTCCGACAGCGGAGGCGATACATTCCCCGAAGAGGGGAGCGACGACACGCCCTCAGGCGGGCTGTTTGGCCTCATGGACTAGTCGCTAGCCGGCAACCTGACACCTCGCGCATCCCTGTGCCCTCTCCCCTTGTACAAACTACTCGCTATGTATCTAAAGAAGCAAGCCGCCACCGACTGAGCAATGATTTGTTATCTTCGCTATCGCCAAGCTGCTCATGGAGGAGAGAATGCGGGGAGATCACGAACGCGCGATCGCCATGCCGTCGGCGCGAGGGTCGGAGCCGGCCCAGAAGACGCCCGTGACGGGATGACGCAGGATGATCTGCCCGCGGCCGAACGTGGCGCGGTCGTGGTCGCGCACGAGGACCACTCGATGGCCCATGTCGGCGAGCTGTCGCACGACGCCCTCGGGGACGCCCTCTTCGATGGCCACAATGCCGTTCGAGGTGCCGTCCTCGATGCAGAAGCGAGGGGCGTCCACCGCCTGCTGCGGGTTCATCTTGTAGTCGATCATGTTCAGCAGCACTTGCACGTGGCCCTGTGAAGGAATTCGTTGCCGCCCACGTGCGGTCAGTGTACTGTCACCGTCAGAAAGCGCTGCAAGGCGAGGAGTCGCACCTGCGGCTGCATGAACCCGCCCATCACGCCAAATGAGCAGTAAAGCTCCACCTTGCCGTTTACCTGCGCAGTGCGCGTGTGAGGGGGCACGACCACCACGCATTGCACCGGAGAGAGGGAGGAATTGGGGGGGGAGACCTCGTGAGTGGCCATGCCGGGGATGATGGTGTGGTACGGCCTCTTGTTGCCCTCCAACACATTCGGAGAGCCCTCCTCCAGCGTGAAGTTTGCACCACGATTCTGGAGCGTAAAGCCACACCCTGCAAGGTAGTGATTGTTCGTAAGACACCACGTCATGACTTGGTGAGCGGAGAGATTTCCCCTTGTGTACCCTTCGGTATGAGGCCGGTGCCGAAGCCCATGTAGTTGGAGTTGATAAAGCTGCAGGCGTTGCCCTGCTCGTCCACCACAGAGAAGTAGACCGTGCATGAGGATACGGCGGGAGAGCCCTTCTCGACGTCCACCGCGGCCTTGTCCGGCTTGAAGTACTGCTTGAGTCGCGCCTTGGCGTAACGGTCCGACAGCAACTCCTCGATGGGAACATGCACGCGCGACGGATCTGCCACGTAGTACCTGGTGTCGGCAAAGGCGATGCGCATGCACTCGATGAGCGTGTGCAGGTACTCGGCCGAGTTGTGCTCGAGCTTGTGCGGGATGTGTTCCTCGAGCTGCTTGAGCATGTTAAGTGCCATGAGCGCGGTGATGCCCTGGCCGTTGGGCGGGATCTCGTAAACGTTTACCCCCTACATTGCGCAGTGAGACGAGTCAGTCACATCGAACGATAGCGAGAGCAGTAAAAGGCGGGGAAGAGCGAGACCTTGTAGTTGATGGAGATGGGCTTGTCCATGGTGGAGTGGTGATTCTTCAAATCCTCCAGAGAGATCAGGCCACCGAGGTCGCTCAGCAGCTTCACAATCTCTTCGGCAATGCGTCCCCCGTAGAAGCCCTTCTTGCCGTGCTTAGCCAGCTCTCTGAACGTGTTGGCCAGATTGGGCATTCGCATCACCTCGCCTGCCTCGGGTGCGCGACCTTGCAGCAGCATCTCGTTGCCATGCGGCCTAACGTAGCGACGTCAGCCGGTGAAACACTGATCTGAGCGTGTTATGTACGTACCCGTTCTTTAGCTGACCCACGCCTTTTGCCCAGTGATAGGCGGTGACGGGCGACACGGGAAAGCCCCGCTCAGCCATGTCGATTGCTGGCTGCAGGATGTCGGCCAACGTAAGCCGCCCGCTACCGAAGTTCTCCACGGTGTCCACCCACCCTGTGGCGCAACATGAATCAGTGCAACGATTCGGTCAGCCGGCCGCTAGCGACAATCGAGCTCGTGACACGTGGTCAGCACAGCGCTATGACAGTACCAGCGGCTGCGCCAGGAACGGTAACGGTGTGAGGCGAGTATCGGGGCAGGTGCTTGGCGCCCTCTTGGATAACGCCCAGCTCTTTGAGCTTGGACACGGACAGCGCCGCTGGGCAGCGGCCGCTTCCGTTGAGGCCGCTCACCTCGCCCGACTTGGCGTTGAAGAACAGACAGAAACAGTCACCACCGATGCCCGTGCTCGTGGGCTCCGTCACCTACAGGTCCGCCCTTTATCAGCAACCACAGTGCACAGTCGCGGCAGACAGGGGGCAGACAGGCAGTACATTAAGCGCAGCGGCCACGGCCACCGCAGCGTCGGCAGCATTACCACCCTTCTCCAAGATCTGCACGCCAACTGGCCAACAACAACAACAGACGCGTGAGGGAGGTATTGGGTCACCACGGTCTGCGATTGGGGGGGGGCAGTGCCAACGGAATGTATCGCACAGGCGAGAAAAAGTACTCTGTGAGGCGAGAGGTTGGCTGGAGGACACGATGCCGCGGGTGCCAACAACGGGGGACCGTCTCGAACGCCAGTTTGCTGCCTCCATCGTTTCCTTCTCGTGTCTGTATCGGCGCTTTCGGCGTGTGAGCGTTCTTTTCTGCGCCCGGTTCTTGCCTGGGTGTTTCGCACATACCACCAAAAATCCAGGTTTGCTTAGGCACTGAATTGGCGCGAAAACCTGCTGTGGTTGATTTGGCGCGAATTTGTGCAGCAGCGATTAGCCACACCATGCAGACGGCGGGAGATGATGTTTCTGGTGCGGCTGCAGCTCGCTCTGAGGAGTCCTCAACGAGTACCGCCACGATCGGCGCCGATGCGTCTGGTGGCATGACGGCAGAGCAGGAGATGCAATTTCAGCAGGCCAAGACGCTACTCGAGCAAGAGAAATTCGAAGAAGCGAGCGACATCTTGAGTTCCCTCCTTGCCTCACGGTGCTTCTTCTACCTCTCAAACCGCATGGGTTTTTAATCTCTCCCGCTTTTAATCTCTCCCCCGCTTACCTGTGATTTGCCTTGTGTAGCGTGGAGACGGACGGTCAGCTTGCGCCTGGCTTGGTTGACCTCTACTGCGTGTATGGTGTCGCCATGCTGGAGGTTGCTAAGAAGGAGAGCGTTGACCTCCTGTCGAGCATAATGCGGCGAAAGATGCGCGAGAGGAGCGGCGAGCCTGAAGACGAGGAAGAGGACGAGGAAGAGGACGAAGCAGCCGCTGCGAGTACGTACGCAACCCGATGACCGTGGGTAGCTCCTGGGATGACTGACGATCTGTGATCGCCACCAGGCTCTGCCGAGGAATCGCTGGAGATCGCCTGGGAGGTGCTTGACACAGGTGCAGTCCTTATTCCTGAGCTGCAGGTTGCATTGTGCGAGGTACTGACTGAAGTGGTTGGTGATTACGCTGTTTGCGTGTCTGCTCCAGCTCGCGTCATCTTGGAGAAGGACGAGAGCCAGGTCCTGCGCTTGGCCGACGTTCATCTGCGCTTGGCCGAGATCCACGAGGAGAGCGACAACATCGCTGCGGCTATTGAGGAACATGAGCGAGCCCTCGGTCTCATACAAACACGCCTCGAGCCTCACTCGCGGCTGATCGCTGAAGTGTACTCGCGGTTGGCCTTTGACTACTCCCTGGAGAAGCGAAATGAAGAAGCCCGCAAGGCTCACGTCAAGGCTGCCGAGTGCGTTGAAAAGCGACTCGCCCTGCTCGAGGACGAGATCGCCGGCGACAAGGGCAAGGGCAAAAGCGAAGACTCTCCGGCCGCCACGGAGGAGATCGCAGAGCTGCGCGCCATTCTTGAGGATCTACGCGAGAAGGTGCTCTCCTCTACAGAACCCGCAATGTAGGCGTTGTCTCACCTCACACATGTGCGTGTCTTATCCACCAGATCGAAGGCCTCCAGGATGCCGCTGGCGAAGACGCTGCGATGAGGGTCGCCAGGGCGATGTTCAGCTCCCCGTCTGCACAAGCTCAGCCGCCCGTCTCGGCGCCTCTTGAGGACAAACAGGCGCCTGCTCCGTCTTCAACTGCTCCTGGCCAGCCTGCGGTGCATCACCTTGGCGTATTCGGCCGATCGAAGAAGATCCCATTCCCTTCCGCTTCGACGTCGACGGCCTCTGCGACAACGACCGCCACGCCAGTTGAGAGCGAAGAGACCAAGGGCAAGCGCAAGAGGACCGAAGAGCAGCTGCGGACGGAGCAGCCCGCCACCACTCTATCTGGTGAGGCCGAAGACAGCAGCTCGAAGAGCGACGAGGTCGCTTTGAAGAGACCCAAGACGGATCAGTGATTGGTGCGCCTGGCTCGGTGTAGGAGCCGCCAAGCTTGATGGCGACTTTGTTTGTTGTTGTGGCGACGGAAGGGAACAGAGAGGGCAAACGGGAGAGACATTGGCTTGGCTCTTCGCTTGCTTGATCGCCCACACCGCATTCGCGATTTTTATTGTCTGTTTTGGGTGGGGTTTTCGTCGTGCCTCTCGCGCAAGGATTAGCAAAACACGAGCAAGCGCCGCGGGCTCCCATCTGCCACGACAGCCTGCCGGCCACAAGCAACAACAATCGTGAAAGATGAGCGCAAAGACAAGCACCAAGAAGGCCTGGTTGTTGCAGCGTGGTGCGCGCGGATCGAACTGGTTTCAGGTAGTCTTCTATCTTCTGCGGTTTCCTCTTCGGCCGGCTCACACATTCCTGTACATCCAGATTGCGCAAGTGGTTGTTCCACTGTCGGCCGTGGTGGGGGGTGTATTTTTTACCTTCATGGGAATCAAATCGCACAACAAGCACCAGTGGAAGGTCATCCAAGAGGGTAAGCGCACACATGCATCTTTTGAAATTTACAGTTCGTTGTGCATTTTTCTCACTTGCCCATCCAATTCTTTAATCTCTCGCTCAACAGAGGCGGACAACAAGCTCTGGCTCGACAACATCAAACGCGAGAGGCGAGAGAAAATGCTGCGCCTGCAGCAAGCTGACCGTACTAAGTCGGCTGAGTGTCCCTGTCCTGAACATTAGAACGCGCCAGGTTGGTCTTGTACATATCAAAATACACCGGTGTATTTCTCACACACAGGGAAAGCGGCCGCGGACCGGAGGAACGGGGAAGCTTTTTTTCGGGTGGCGCTTTTTTTTTCTCGCCCAGCCCCAAAAAAGGGTCTGGGAAATCGCAGCGCCATACGCGGGTCTAGGACATTCATCTACATCGCACACGTGCAGCCTACCTTGACCCTGATTTGGTGCGATTCCATTTGCCGCACCAGCAACAGAGCTCCTTCTCATCTCTCGGCTCACCGCAGCGGCTTCTTGTGTACGCACGCAGCAGTGAAGAGCGAAGGTCGCAACATTGAAGAAGACCAAGTCACACTACCCGCGGACACAAGGTACATGCCATGTTGGTGGCGCGAAGAGCGTTCATGAGGAGCGCCTCGTCGTATTGAGGACACCTCCGCTCTCAGAATGTGTTTTAGGGCAGGAATGACAACTCACCTGGTTTCATTGTCTTCTCCACCTCCTCTCTGCACCCACCTCATTACCCTAAGCCAACAGAAGCAGAAGAGGTCATTGTGCTAAAGGAGAAGCTAGACGTATGGAAGCGAGGAAGATGAGGAAGCAGCTCTCGACCACGTTTTCGGCCCTGGACGAGATCACGTCTACCAGCATCGACCCCTCGCCTTCGCTTGGATCCGTGCTCCTCCGCGGAGGCAACTCGTCGCGCTTGGTCGAGTCCATCCTCACCCGCTTGGCCACCAACCCGTCGGCCTTATCATCCACCATCACTGTCTCCGCCGCATATTCCGACGACGCGGCAACGACCGCCGGGCAGCCCAAGCCTACTGCTGCGCCGCCGACACCGCGCGAGCAGCTGCAGCAGTGGATCCCACCTTCTGCGTCAGCTGTGTACTATCCCTACAGATCCGCACCGCCGGCACCGATGCCGCAAGCGCCCCACCACCAGCATCATCTCCCTCCGCACGCCTACGTGCCTCCAGCCCATCTTCAGCATCTTCACCACCAGCAGCCGCAATCGAGCACCCGACACCATGTTCCTTCCCACGGAAGCCAAGAAGGTCCTCCTGCCTGCCGCGCCACACCACAGCACTGCTACCCCACGCGAGCCCAACCCGCCCGGGCTGCGTCATCTACGGCGTCGTCGCCCCATACGCCATTTGTCGATGGTAACCTCGCCTGGGCCTACCATACTTCCTCCGGTGCTGCACTGCAGCAGCACGGCAACCCTGCGCTGGGGCTGCACATGAGCCCCTTTGCCGGCTGGGCCATGACCGACGGCTTGGCCGGCGCGTCTTCGTCGTCTTCTTCGCCGTCGTCACCCTTCACCTCATCGTCCTCGTCCTCTCTTGCTCTCTTCTCGCCCGGTCAGTCCTCCTCATCATCGCTGGAGAACCTGGACGCCTTTGGCGACGACGAGGACTCTGCTATCTTCGCCAGCTTCCTGGCCAACGACACCGGCGAGGACGTGTACCCGATGCCCGCGCGAGAGGAGAAGCGACGAAGACGCGAGGCGTGCGACGATCGTAACCGCTCGAGCGTAGCTGACATCGTCGACAGAAGGCATCAGAGCATGTTCGCGCCGCACACGGACGGCACTGCAGGTTGTGGCGAGGCCGGTGCAGGAAGCAAGCGCAAGGCGTCAGCGCAGAACGTGGCGAACGATTGGCTAGGCACAACTGACTCAGCCGAGTCGGCCTTCTACACTGGCTCGTCGTCGTCGCTGCCGCTGCAGCTCTTTGGCGCTACGTCGTCGTTCTGCCTCTCGCCGTCCTCCGCAAGCACAGCGCTCTCGAGCCTCCCCTCCCTGGACTACTCGTCGCTTCCCTCGCCCTCGTCTCCGCTGGGCCACATCAACCTCTCATCGCCGCCGCAGCAGTTCACATACGATAGTCCCAGCGCGCACGACCGGCCATCGCTCAGTCTCGACGAACGAAGCGGTCACTTGGGCGGAGAGGGCACCAACCAAGGTCAGTACGGTTATCCATCCCTCGATACTGGCGACAGGCGTGGTCACTCTCGAGAGGCGTCATCGTAGCGTGCGCGCCACCGAACCCGGCCCTCTCACCCTCCTCCCCTGAGCGGATGCGAGCCATGCGCGTGGAGCGGCTGTGTGGCTTTGTTGTCCTTGAACGGATCTTCTACGAATGCACGGTCAACTGCTTCTTCTTTTGGAGCAGCTCGTTGTAATCATCCTGCTTGGCTTGAAGCATGCGCTTGATCGTCGTCAGAGAGCACACCACCTCCACCGCTATCGACATAAAGCGGAACGGAATCAGATCAAAGAGGATGCCAAGACGCACTTACGTAAGCGAGAGCGCGCACGTACCAGACTTAAACTCTGTCTGCGCAACCCGCAGGTTAGAAGGGGGCAGCAGGCCGAACCAGTTGATGGGATCTTTCCACCGCTCTCTCCCGGCGTCGCTCTTCGCTTCAGTTGTCTCTCCGCTCTCGACCTTTGCGCTGCTCTCGTCCGTTGCATGCTCCTTACCGCTTTCCTTCTTCTTCTTCTTCTTGCCGCTGCTCTCCTTCTTTTCGCCTGCGCCTGCCTTGTTGTCGTCCTTTGGCGTGCCCTTGGCGCGCTTGTGCAGCTGCGCTCCCGCACCGTCTGTTCATGGCCAGCTTGTGTGAGAACGAGCGATGGACAAGAGGGTCAAGAGGCGCCAGGTACCCTTGCTGACGCCGCTGCTGCTGTGCGTCTCCTCCGTGGCCGAGCCCTCCTCGGAGGGCAGGTAGCGGGCTGTGGCGGTCATGTTCGCAGGAAATAGCTGCTGCGATACCGTGTTGACGCCGGCGCCCATGGCGTAGCGTGCTCGCCCTAGCTCCCACCAGCCCTGTGGGTTGGGGGGGGGGAGGAAGGGAGAAGGTGAGATGGTCTGCACAGATGACAAGCGAGCCCAATCTTCGCTGCGATGGTATTGTAAGAAAAGAATTTGATTTGCGAACATTTTTGAGACGGTTCCCGAGCTCTGCAAACAGGGTCTGGTACTCGGTGAAGAGGTCAAAGTAAGCGATTAGAGCCTCATCCAAATCGGCGTTCAATCGCTGCAGCTCCTCCTGTGTGGCTGCCATCCTTTCTTTTCTGTGGTATTTTCTCTCGCCTTCTCCCCACAACCCGCACACGGCCGGAAGCTGGCGAGGAACTTTGCACACAAAAGGGTGCGAGGGGCGTAGTACAACGGGGGTTTTACATGTATTTTGCCTGGCCTTCGTTGTGGAAGCTCGACCGAGAAGGAGCTAGCCGCGCAGGAGGGTTGGGGCCAAGTCAGGGTTAATCGAACGAGGCGTTGAAGACCTCGTTCTCGCCGCCCTCGTAGATGCGAGTGACGGGCATGTAGGGGGGCCTGTTGAACTTGGTGACATAGTCGCTGGCGTAGCCCATGCCCTTGGCCTTCTCGGCGGGGCTGGCACCAGTGCCGATCCAGACGAACAGCTCGGCACCGGTGTCGAAGACGAACACGTCCTTGCTGTCGAGCAGGCGCTTGTGGACGGCGCCCGACGCCACCTCGGTGAAGGTCATCGTGCCCGAGGCGTCGCTGAGCCTGAAGAGCTTCTTGGCGCTGGCGGCAGGGGCCTCATCGGAACCACCATCCTCAGCAGACTTGACAGGGCCAAAGCCGCCAAGCATGTTCCAGAACTCAGCCTTCTCCGGGTCATTGTCGGACTCGTCTGCAGGCGGCACTAGTCAGCCAGCCGACACAGATCAACACTCGGGGAGGAGGCGGAGGGGCGTACCGAGGACGACCACGCGGGGCTTGCCCTCGCGCTCGTCATCGATGGCACGGCACATCTGAGCAGCCTTCATGCGCTCGCTGCCGCTCGACTTGGAGCCGTTCCACTGGTAGATGGTGAGGCCAGCATCTGCGTGCGCACGGCCAAAGGCCTTGTTGTGAGCGAGGGCTGATGCAGTCTACATGTAGGGCGAGTGGTGAACAAGTTACGAACCCAGGATGAAAACGTCGCCAGAGTTGAGCGACGAGCGGCAAAGGGGAACCTGCGTGCAGCGCACGTGGCGGCGGCCCTTCATGTGCAACAGTCTCGGCTGTGCGTGCACCCAACGTGGATCAGCACCGACAAACGTCGTCGTGGTTGAGGAGTCTGGAGACTTACCTTGTACTCGGTGGGCGAGACATGGTTGAAGCCAGAGGCAACACCCCCCTCCATGATGCGGATGCCATGAGGGAAGTTGCTGAGGAAGAGAGCGGACTCGTAGCCCTGGATCTCCCTGTGCTGGACGGGGGCGTCCTTGAGGTAGGTGTCGAGCTCGATGGTCTTGTACACGGCAGTGCCAGCCTCATCCTGTTGTTGTTGTTGTTGT
>CDFA01020674.1:23209-42544 GCA_000826305.1 Acanthamoeba healyi
TGTTGTTGTTGTTGTTGTACGTAAGAGAGAGGGCAATGAAGGAACGCTCAGGGCAGTGGGTTGAACGCACGAGGGTGGTGTTGTCACCCAGCCAGAAGTGGAGGTCATAGGCGAAGCCACCGCCAGGCTTACTGTAGGTCTAAAACACAGGAACAGAGAGTGGAAGCCTGGTGAGCAGTGGTACAGACATGGTCAAACGGTGGAAAGATGAGAGCAGGTACGCGGAGCACGATGTACGAGTCGCCATCGAAGAACTGACCGTAGGTCTTAAGCGGGGTAGGCACCACCTGGTGTACGAGACCGCGTTAGGTGGTATCTCTCTCCGAGCTCAAGAGGCCCAGGTCGTACCTTGAAGTTCTCAATGCGCCAGATCAACAGGCCCACAGCCTTGCCAGTCTTGTGCCACTTTTATCGAGCAAGGCGGGGGACGACCGTGAGTATGTAGCGGGAGCGCACGACGGCCCAATGCTTCCAGAGCCAAGGTCGGTGGTAAGTAAGTAATTACCTGAGCCTCGGTGGCCGCGGCTGTCTCTTTGCAGCTCCTCTCGAGCTCAGAGCCCAGAGCCTCGATGTTGGATCCCACGATGTTGAAAACCTTGGCCTTCTGCATGACTAAAACTAACTGCTGTGTGAAGTTGTGTGTTTCTTCTGCGAGAGGTGAAGAAGAAGAAGAAGGACCGCACACGGCACGGGCAAGCCCCCTGTCGGTAACCCTGACTTCATTGAAGCGGTACCCTCTAGCCTATCCCCACAGTGCTGACGTGGCAAAGATTGAGTGGCTCATCCAAAAGTAAAAGAGCCGTTGCAGGAGACGGTTGTAGGGGAGATTGTTGGAGGTTAAAAAACATTCTTGTTTAAGGTTGCAGTGCAGCTGTACATTTTTTCCTGTGAACCTCCAGGTCTAGTCTTAGCTGGTGAGGCTGCGCAATTCCTCCACCTGGCGGTTGAGCTCGAACAGGGCGTCCTCCAGCTCGTCGAAGCCGATCAGGCCACGGATGAGCTGAGCTGAGGAAGCGTGCGGCAGCTTCGACGCGGGGCTTCTCTTGGCGGCGACTGGCGTCTTGCCGGTGATTCGCAGCGCAGGGATATCGGTCACTCGACCTCTGTTGTTGACCGCTCGTCTTCCACCGG
Source organism: Acanthamoeba healyi (assembly GCA_000826305.1). Lineage (NCBI taxonomy): Eukaryota > Discosea > Longamoebia > Acanthamoebidae > Acanthamoeba > Acanthamoeba healyi. The sequence continues at coordinate 24,341 of CDFA01020674.1, forward strand.
CGACGTCGCCTTCGTCCTCGTCCTCTGCCTCCTCGGTCTCCTCCTCGGCCGGCTCTGCGTCAGGCTTGCTCGGAGCAATGCTGGGTCGACGCTCGGTTACGGCGATCAGCACTTCCTTGGCCGGTCCGCCACGGCTCGGTAGGCCCTTGATGCTCGGAATGCTGAAGCCGACGGTCTTCACCTGGTCATCGCAAGCGTCGCTCGCTTTGGCCAGGTTGTCAGCTTGCTCGATGTCGGTGTCCACTTGCCGACCGAACTCAATCTCCTGCTCGTCGTGAGGAAGAGACGCCGAGCTCGCCTCGCGTATGGCCTCCGTGGTCGGCACTCGCGTCTCCCGCGAGATGGAGTCGGCAGTCTTTTGGGTGACGTCCTCGGCCGACCGGCCCAAGCGGGCCAGGATGAGCTCTCGCACCTGCTTCTGCTTGAGGATCTTCTCGCGGTGGCGCTGCTCCTTCTCCTGCAGCTTCCGTGCCTTCTTCTCCTCCTTCTGGCGCTCCTTGGCCAGGAGCCGGTCGATGCGCCTGAGCTCCTTGAGATCCTTCTCCTCCTGCCGCTTCAGTTCCCGCTCCGCGCGCAGCTTCCGGATTTGCCTCTGCAGCTCCTCGAGCCCCTCGCGCTTCCTCTGCTCCTCGACCTTGCGCAGCTTCCTCTTCTCCACCTTCTGCCTCCGCTTCTCCTCTGCGGTCTTCATCTTCTCCCGCTCCCGCTCTCGCCGTTGCTTCTCCTTGCGCAACAGCCTGGCTTCTCGCCGCAGCTGCGCGCGCTCCAGCTTGCCCTCCTCCTCGCCCGACGTCTCATCATCAGAGTCCTCCTCTTCCTCATAGCTGCTCTCGTCGCTGTCCTCTTCCTCGCTCTCGTCGCTTGAGTGCACGATCACGCATTCCTCAGACGACTCGTCCTCTGATCCGTTCGAAGAGGTGGCGGACTCATCGCTGTCCGCTACCTCGTCCTCGTGGGAAGATGCTCCCCGCGCAGCGCTCTCGCTGTCAGACTCATCATGGACTTGCTTGGTCCGCTTGCTCGTTGTCCTCCGCCTCCTCCTGCGGCTCCTGCTGTTTACGCGTCCGCTGTCGTGGTTGAAGTCCTCGGCGTAGCTGCTGTCGTCATCGTCACTCTCGTAGGGCAAAGACGGCCTCCTCTCGACAGCACGACCCTGATCAGCGGCGACGGTCTTGTCCCCCGCACGAAGGAACGAAGCGCGGAAGAGCGGCAGCGACCTAAAGGCGCCAAGCTTCTTTCTGCGGTCCTTCTCGACGCGATGGTCGTTGTTGTCCCGCTCGGGCTTGCCTGCGTCGCTTTGGTCTGTGTCGTCTTGGCCGTGATTTTGGCGGTGCGTGTCGCCGCGGAGTAGAAGGAGGAAGGACTCCGCTCGAGCTCCTAGACCTCGCTTCATCTCTTTGTGTGTGTGTGTGTGTGTCGAATGAGCTTGGAAAAAAGATAGCGGCTCTCTTCCGTGTCTCTTCAATGCTGTGCTTGTTGCAAGTGGCTCGTGATTTTGGTGCTCTGCTCTCGCTGCTGTTTGCTGCTAATGAGCCCGCAGCGCAACTTCCAGGTCAGGAGAGGGTCGGGCAGCAGAGAGTCGCAGCGAGAGTCCCACCCAAGCGGGAGAGTGGCCGGCGCGAGCCCAGAAACTCGAGGGAACGAAGAACGAAAAGCGATGCCTCGCGCGCTGTTGCGCGAGTGGGCGCTCCTCTCCGTCTAGCCTGCCGAAATTTCCATCTGGTTCCGCACAAACGCACCCATCCGCCCACCGCAATGCTATGCGCGAGGGCACGAACCCCACCTGCACCACAAGCAGAGGCTTTATTAAAAATGATTCAAAAAAGAAAAGGGAAAGGAAAACCAAGATGAGAAGGGCCACAGTGGTGGGGTGGCAAATCAAGCGCGGCTATGCCGCGACGCAGGCATCGACTCCGGTGCTGCACGGCGCACAAGGACATGGTCCCGCTCAGGGACAAGGCCGCCCTCTGCCAAACAAGTTGCGAATCCCCCAAAGATCCTCAGTTTGCTAGGATTGGCGAACATGCTGACGCCCTACGCCGGCAGGATAAGGCTGGCTGGCGTGAAGGACATCATAGCAGTCGCGTCGGGCAAAGGCGGCGTGGGCAAATCGACAGTCTCAGTGAATCTCGCGCTCGCTATCTCTGCCCTTGGCAAACGTGTCGGTATGCCCCCTTTGCACCTCGTCCGGCCACCACCCTCGCGCTCACCCATCTGTGCCGTGTGTCGCTCGCGCGTCCACCGCTGATTGCCGATCGTCAGCACTCTTGGATGCCGATGTCTTCGGGCCCTCCGTCCCACGCATGCTCAACCTCTCCGAGCAGAAGCCGCAGGTGCGACCACGAAGCGTCCTGTGTCGTGTGCGATCTGTGAGTGTTGCATACACGGTTGTAAGGCTTACACGTTCCCTTGCATGTTCACGCTCAGGTCACCGAAACCCAACAGCTGCTGCCGCTGTCCAACTACGGCATCAAGTGCATGTCGATGGGCTTCCTCGCAGAGAAGGTTATCATCAGCAGAGAGTGCCTCATCCGGTCTCTCTAATTGTGCTCACACAAATTGAAACAGGATTCGCCGATGATCTGGCGTGGCCCGATGGTGATGGGCGCCCTGGAGCAGGTACGCACACCCACGTCACTTGCCACTAAACGCGACACGCGCACACAACCGGCATAACCCACGTGCATGACGCAACATACAGCTTCTGCGGGCGGTAGCGTGGAACAGCAACGGAGACGTGGACGTCATGGTGATCGACCTCCCGCCGGGCACGGGCGACACGCAGCTGACGCTGACGCAGCGAGTGCAGCTCACGGGCGCAGTCATTGTCTCCACCCCGCAGGACATCGCCCTCGAGGACGCCCGGCGCGGCGCCAACATGTTCCGCAAGGTCGAGGTGCCCATCCTGGGCCTCGTCGAGAACATGAGCTACTTCGCCTGCCCCAAGTGCGGTGAGGTCTCGCACATCTTCGGCCACCAGGGCGCGCGGCAGACGGCCAAGGAGATGGAGATGGAGTTCCTGGGCGAGGTGCCGCTCCACATGACCATCCGCGAGACCTCCGACAGCGGCCGCCCGGTGGTGGTGTCCCAGCCGGACAGCCCTCAGGCCGAGGCATTCAAGTCCGTCGCCCGCCGAGTGCTCGAGAAGATCCAGGACCCGGCCTTCCGCAAGGAGCAGGAAGCCCCGCGCATCATCTTCTCCTGATGGTTGATGATGAAGGTTCTTATTGGAAGAGAAGGGAATGAACACGTGGTCAAGTGCAGCTTCCACAGCCGCACTTGCACGAGCCTCGTACAGAAAGGGCTATTGATCACTTCTTCTTGCCGAAGAAGGACATGATGCTTCCCTGGGTGGTCCCTTTCTTCTTCGCCGCAGCGGCAGCGGCGGCCTCGCTATGACGGGACAGACACGGCGCGCGGGTGAGTGGGGACAGGACGGCAGGGCGAGCATCATCGGAATGAGCGTACTTGTTGGCGGCCTCCTCCTTAACGGAAGCCAGGGCAATAGGCGCTGGCACGTCGTCGTCAGACACTTCCTCCCACACGTCCTCGGTGACTAAGCGGAGAGGGGGGACGAAACAGCTGACGTCAGCTCTCACTGCCCGATGAAAGTGTATGCGCGTGCACAAAGGGAGGACCACGCACTTTCGAATCCCTTGTCGTCCGTGTATGTGCGCTCCCGTCGGACCTTCTTCTTCCTTCGCTGGCCCTGTCCGGCGAACTCGGCAGGCTTCGCCACGCCCTCCTTCCTTTCCACCACGTTCTTTTCCTTCTTGACCACCGTCTTCTTGGTGGCCTGCTTCATGACGTTGTGATCGCCCTCGTTCTCCTTCTCTCCATCTTCCTCCTCTCCTTCGGGCGCGTCGTCCTTGGCAGCCATTGCCTTCCGTGCCCTCTTGGTTCGCTTTTTCTTCGACGGCTGAATGTTGGCCTCTTCTTCTTCCTCGTTCTCGTCCTCCGGCTCCTTTTGCACCACCTTCCTCTTCTTTGTCGTCTGCTTCTTCTTGCTCTCCTGCGCCGCTTCCTCCTCTTCCTCCTCGTTGTGCTGCAAAGCTTCCTTCTTGATCGCCTGGGCTGGTCGGCTATTGCCCTCTCCTTCCGTGTTGGTGTTCTCGTCGTCATCGACCCGCTTCCTCTTGCCCTTGCGCAAGCGCTGGCGCTTGGTGGTGTCGGCCTTGCTCTCCACGTCCATTCCTTCATCGACAAAGTCGCCTGGCGCAGATCTCTTTCGCTTTTGCTTCGCCACCTTGGGTTCGCTTGGCTCGCCGCCCAATAACTCATCGAGCTCATCAGTGTCTGCCGGCTGCGCTTTCTCCTGTTTGACTTTCTTGACGTCAACCCCGCTCTCTTCCTCGTGATCCTCGTTCTCGGCTTCTCCCGCAGCGTCATCTGTCTTCTCCTTCTTGGCGAAGAAACCGTCCATGAGCTTGGGCTTCGAAGGGCTAGCGCCCTTGGGCTTGCTCGACTTGGCATTGGCGATCAGCGTCTGCGTCTTCTCTTCCTCGGGCGCCTTCTTGAAGAAGGACGTCATTTCCCGCGTGGCGGGTTGCTTCTTGGTGGGCGACGACGTGCTCTTCTTCGCACCGCCAGTGGCTGGCTTTGTCGTGGTCAGACGCCCGAGCTTGGTGGCCGACCTTTCGGGCGAGCTGGGCTGGCTCGTGTCGCTGGTCTCTTCCTTTGGCTGCACCTTGACCTTCGTCTCCCTCTTGATCGTTTGTGCGGGCTGTACAGGAGCGACCGCAGACGGGGCTAGCATGACACGCTTCTCCTTGCCCTCGGGGTAGTCGATGGCGCTCCACCTGTTGAATGCTCATGAGAGTGAGCTTTCGGTGGCACTTGCATTGACACGAGAGCGTGGGCGAGGCATACCGATTGTAGGCGATGGGATTGTCTGGTTGGGTGAAGAGAGTCTTGCTCTGCTCATTGTCCACCGACCACAGATGAGCGCTGTCCTTGGGCAGCACGGCCTGAACGCTGTAAACGTGCAGCGAGAAGACGGGATTGAGCTGCTTCTTGACATCTGCTCCCGGTTGATGAATGCGTTAGTGTGCTGCGCGTGTGGCGTGGCGTTACACCTTGCCTTGGCCATCAAGAAGAGATAGCGACTACCAACCTGCCAGCTTGGCCTTTGTGACGAGCGTGATGGTGTGGCCGTGTCCCTCCTTGTTACCGGAGAGCAGATAGATGGGCTGCACCTCCGATCCCTTCTTCTCCGCAAAGGCGTGCAGCATTCTGCAATCAATCACATCAATGACGCTCAGAGAGAGAAATGAAAGAAGGGAACAGGCGGAGCAAATCGAAATTGCGCAACGTACTGCTTCGCAACGTTGGAGGGAACGGACAACTCGTTGCTGAGCCATTTGTAGGTCACCTGGCACGAGCGGTCAGTGTGCGTGGAGGGCGGGGGGGGGTGCCAAACGTACAGTCTTCTTGTCGTCGCAGACCCACGACTCCAGGTTTCCGAGGTACATGTCATCTTCCGCCATTTTACCGCTAAGGAGGCGACCTACCAAAGATTTTAAGGAATTAGACCACGGATCGTCCGCCCGACTAAGTCAGGAGTGTGCCTACCCCAAGTTGAAACGTCGATGCGAGCAAAGATCAGAGCCGCGTCCAAGATGCCAACGGGGGCGAGTGTGCGTGGGGGGCGCGTTCCCGCCTTTTCGTTTCGGTTGGTCGAAAATTTGGCGCCAACAGAAAAATCGCAAAGAAAATCAGGTTTTGGTCAAGGCGAACTCCGCGCTTGTGGGTGGTACTAGTGACAACCCCTCCACCCCGTCCACCTACCACAGGTGCCACGCTCCTAGGGCGCCGCGCTGCTGAAATCATTCGGAGGGAAGCGTGCAGCAAAGCCCCTGAGCGGTCGGTGTCAACCCGGCAAGCTCTAGGCTGCCCCTTCCGCCTGAGCGAACGGCCAGTTATGAGCGTGGGATGTAACATCCCTGTTGATCGCACCAAGCAAGAGAGCTCTCTCAATTGGCTTAAGTCGGTCATATTGTTGCAACACTCGTTCAGAATGTGCTGGCAGAGAGGGTGAGTGTATGTGCCGTATGTGTTGGGTGCGGGTGGGGGTCTCCAAGAATGTCAAACATCGGTGGGGTGGGGACAAAACGGCAAAGGACACAATTGGGAATTCGGCATGGGCCTCGCCTGATTGGTGCGGCAGCCAAGGACTGTGCTGGTTGGGGCTTCTCCGGACAGAGTTACACAGACCAGAAAGATAGACGTTGGCGCACAGGAAGACGTGGCCCAGCAGAAAACAGGACCCCAACCTCCACCCCTCAGACAAAAGCGAGAGAGCGGGCAAGTACGACGTCAAGAGAGCTGACCCGATTGCCTGTGACGCAAGCCCTGCATTCCCCGGCTGGTGTGAGTGTGGACCACGACCTGCCCCGTAACCAGGACGCCAAGCCCACCATGTCCCTCCCGCCCAACAACAACAACAGGACGCCGCCTCTGCTCCGCCACCTCCCGCTCCTGCCCTCTGCGCACCCGCCCAATGGTACACCTCGGCCTTCTCCTTCAGCGTCCGGACAGCCATTGGCGTGGTGTGTAGAGAAAAGAGAGGGGGGGGGAAGGATCTTTGTGTGGTGGGGAGAATGGATCGAGCAGCTCACCGCAAATCTCCGCAGACGGACACCAAGACACCGCCCACTCTCTTCCCCCGCTTCCACTCCCGCCCCCACCCGCTCTCTTCTCGATGGCAGGTAAATCGCCATCAAATCTTCCTGTCCCCTCCTCGCGCTCGCGTTGCGGCCTCGAAAAGGCAAGCCGGCGTGTGGCCTCTCGTCAAGAGAGAGCGCACAAAAAAATGCCACACACGCTTCACGCATCGCGGCGCTGCATTGTCCGCATATTTGCCACCCCCGTGTCGCGGGATGGTGCTCATGCTCACGGGGTTGCGAGCAATCGTCGTGGTTGTGATGCCGTGACTTCGGGTGATTGTGTGTTTTGCTCCTCCTAGCATCGCCACGCTGATCCGCGTGCATTGTTGGCATGTGTTTTGCAGGAGCGCACGGCCGCGGCTATCCGCTGCCGCCCGGCTATCCACAACCGGGAGGAACATCACCCATGCAAACGCTGTTCATGGGATCGCCTGGTGTGGTGCCATCCGGTGTTCAGCAGCCACATCCACAAGTGGTGCAGCAGCTCATCCAGCACTACCTTCTCGTACGCCTCATCTTCCATCACCTTCTTTGTCGTTCTCCGAAGCTCATTTATGCTACAGCAGGTGCAAGCCCAGGCTCAGGCCCAGATGCAAGCACAGGCCCACGCTCAAGCGGCACATGCACAAGCTCAAGCCCAAGCACAAGCTCAAGTCTCGCAGGTCCTAGCCCAGGAGAAGCAAAAGCAACTACAGCAACAGCAACGGCAAGAGCAGCAAGCACAACAACGAAAGAGGCAGGTTGAGTTACAAAACCGAACGGTCGACCTTTCGAAGAATGCCAGACCTACTCCGTCCAAGGCTGCGAATGGCGCTGAAGTTGGCAAGGTACTCCATCTCTCATCGTCGTCATTGTCATCGTCATCATCGTGCTTTGGTTCAAGGTCTAACATCCTTTCAGCCTCCATCTCCGCCGTCGCGGAAGAGGCCTTTCTCGTCTACGCCTAAGGATTCCGTGACGTCCGTAGGTCGTCCCTCTCCTTCGCCACAAAAAGCGGCTAACAAGCGCCAGCGCTCCGAACCGGGCCCTAGTCCGTCCATCGTTTCTCTACACAAAATGCTTGCCAAGCTCACGCCACCGCCGCCGCCTCCACCCTCATCTGCGCCGTCGCGCGCATCTACGTCGTCTTCAGCTTCGCGCGCGTCTTCATCGTCTTCATCTTCACGTGCGTCATCTTCATCGTCGTCGTCGTCGTCAGCAAGAGCAAAGGAAACACCGTCGGTGCCGAAGGCGCCCCTGGTACCCAGAGTCTCCAAGCCAGCGTCAACACCGCGTGCTCCATACGTCAAGCCACCGGTACACACTCTCCTCCCTCCACAACGCCTGCACTACATGCTCACTCGTGATGGCGTTAGATCCAGCCCCTCAACGAGCGTCGTGCATTTGATCCGGCGACGAGGAGGAGAATTACAATGGAGCACGGCGTGGGCACTGGCAAGCCGTTCTTCCTGAACCTAGGCATTGCGGTGGTGAGTGACATGCTGAAGGGCATTACCTCGGGCGAGATCAAGCAGGTCTACGTCCCCCCCAAGGAGTTGGTCGAGGCACAGCAAAGGAAGGAGGCCGAGGCGGCCTTGAAAAAGAAGCAGAGAGCCGAGGAAGCCAGGCTCTACCGGCAGCGCGAGCGCGAGCGCAAGCTCAAGCTACAGGAGGAGCGAAGGCGGATCGCCCGAGAGCGAAAACAAAAGGCCAAGGAAGACCGTCTGGCGAAAGCTCAGCGAGAAGGTGAGGAGGTAGGCGAGGACGAGGACGTAGAAGCGGACGAGGACGAGGAAGAAGAGGACGAGGCGGAAGAGGAAGAGGAGAAGGACGAGGAAGCTGGCGATAGCGCTCCAGAGGATGCCAAAGCCAACGACGAGATGGAAGCGGAAGAGGCGCCTGTGCGAAGACGACGAGGACGGCCTCCGAAAAACCAGCACCAGCAGCAGAAGCAGGAGAAGAGCACGAACAAGCTCGCCGCCGATCGCCAGAAAGGAAAGGAGAAGGACGACATGGAGGTTGAGCAGAGCGGCAGCGAAGGCGAAGACGACGTAGGTGTGGCGGAGGTGGAGGATAAGGACGAGGAGCAGCAGCAGGAGAGGGCAGATGAGGGCAAGGAGGCCAACTTTGCCACCAAGACTACCTAACACGCGTGAGTGGCATATTTTGCATTCCAACAAAAAAGGCTGGTTAATTCCTGCCGCGAAAATCGCTAGATCTCTCGTTAATCTGTGGCGTCATGATGCGTGGTGGCGCGACAAGCCAGCCTCTCCATGGTGGGCTGTTGATGAACGGCAATTTGCTGTCTTCGGTCCGAAATGGACTGAATTGCCAGGCGGCTCTGCGATCAGGAGTTGCGATTTCGTCAGCGCCGGCGAGGCGATTCCTCGCATCAGCCGCAGCTGGGAGACAAGCGGGCTCGCTGGTTCAGAGCGCCCTCCTGCACGCCACATCGCGCGTAGGCACGGTGCCGCAGCACATCGTCTTTCCCATCTTTGCCAATCGCGCCCTCCCGTGGACGCAGCATACCTTGGGCTACACGACGGCATCGAGCCAGGACGACATCAACACACGCCAAAGGAACGCTCGGTTTCATGTACGTCTGTCGCTACGTCCTCCGCACGTCAGCCCCTCTACGCACCCTCCGTCCTCACGTCTCTGTGATACGGCCAGACGTTCGAGGCGCGCATGAAGGCGGAGGAGGGCAAGTGGCAGGAGGCAGTCGAAGAGTACACCAGAGCCATCGAAGCCGTGGCCAGCGATCCCGTGCCGCTCGTTGAGCGTGCAGGTGCGGCTTGTGTCGTATCGTGTCGTGCGAGCGAAAGAAAGTGCTGATGAGGAGCGTTCATTCTGTACTCAACCATGCAGAAGCGCACATGGCGCTGCAAGACTTTGAGGCGTGCATCGCCGACAGCCAGAAGGCGCTCAAGATGCTTCGCAGTTCAACCGAAGCCGAACAGCGGGCAACGTGCTTACCCCTTCACCTTCTCGTTCTGCGTTCAAGCTCCCCCACACGTCGCTCTCGTGCTGACCATAGACCCACCTGCACGACACGTGTGCAGGTGTCACGTCCAGATGGGATTAGCTTATCTGGCCATGGAGAAGTATGAGAGTGCCCGTGATGCGTTCCAGGCCTCGCTCAAAGGTGAGCTTACGCCTTGGGATCAAAACGTCAAGCTCCCTCACAACTGACGACCGTCTTTGACTCTTACAGAGCAACAGGACGAAGAAGTTGAGTCACTGTGGAAGCGAGCGTCTATCATGTCCCAGATGAAGTTCGTCACGCGATCGTCGCCCACTCCCGACGTGCGCCAGCTCGCCCTGCCTGCCTTCTTCCACTCTTTTTTTGTTCAATGCAGTTCGTTCCGTGCGTGCAGACGGACAAGGAGTTCTACACCAAGTTGGCCGAGGGCCACGACGTCTCCGTTCGCTCCTCCAAGGACTCCAAAACGGAAGAGACCCGAGGCCGGGGAGTGTTTGCCGACAGGGACTTCAAGGAGGGCGAAATCGTCTTTGCCGAAGAGCCCCTGGTCTCTATTGCTGACTCCAGCCACGAGGTTGACCTCCGCTTCTTCCATCCCTTCATGCACGGCAATAGTTGACCAAGGCCTTTGCGTTCCCCCGCGTAACTGACGCACTCAGAACTCGTCCCATTGCGAGCACTGCCTGCGCCCGCTAGTCGACATCGAGTTCCTTGCTGACGATGAGCTTTCGGTGCTCACTCCAGCCCTTGCCTTTCTCCAGAGGTTGTGAGCGACTAAATTGTGCCGTCACATCCTCCCTCACAGGCCGAGATCAAGGAAAGGCTTACACCTGACGTGATGCAGCAGATTGTCAGCAACCTCGGAGCGGAGCTTCCGCCTATCAATCAGACAGAGTGTATCAAGCAGTGTGTTCACCACCACTGTGCCGTTTGCCGTTTGATGTGTTCATGTCTTGCAAGCGAAGCTAATACTTGGCTCGCCAATCAATCGCAGCTGCGGCTGTATCTACTGCAGCACTGAGTGCCGAGACAAGGCTTGGCAGGATCACCACGAAGATTCGCCCCTCTGCAGCTCTTCTCTGGCCGACTCCAACGCCCTCTCGGAACACCTTGATGCATTCCCTGAAAGCACGGTACCCTCGAAAAATGATTCACTCTTACAACACCCCGTCCTATTCGTGAGCATGTGTCTCTGGCGTCCTAACCTTTTCTTGTGCAGAGGGCAAAGCAAGGAGGCAAGGAGCTCACGCTATTGATGGCCAAGCTCCTTAACAAACTGAGCCTCGAAAGGAGGCATCATCCAGTGAAGCCAGGCACCGTCTTCAACGAGGATTTGGACAGGTGCGGCACCCAGGCGCACACAGCACCACAGCTGCTCAGATGGAACGCTATCTTAACGGCCATTGGGCCATGATACACGCAGGCTCACGTATATGGCTTACATATCCGAGTCACCGTTGGTGCTGCCTGAGCACGAGAGGGAGCGATACCAACTGATGCGAACCCTCTTCCCTTCGTTCAACGAGCGTACGTTCTCCTCTGTTGGAATCTATTTGCGCTGTCTGCTCGCCAGTGCCTCGCTCACACCACAACTCGAACCTCTACAACGCAGTGCTAACGGAGAAGAACTACATGCGGCTACTTTCGATCATCAACCTCAACACAATGACGGTGGAACTTCATCAGCTCGGAGTCAAGATCGTGGGCGACGTTGTCGAGCGGCCGCATGCGCATAATCATCACGACCATGAGCATGGTCCCGAATGTGACCACCACCATGAACACGGACCCGGCTGTGGCCACCATGAGCATGCGCACGAGGGGCAGCACGTGCATGGACCGGATTGTGGTCACCATCATGAGCACGAGGAACACCACGAGCACGGACCTGATTGTGCGCACCACCACCATCATGAGCACGAACACGAACACGGGCCCGACTGTCAGCACCACAAGCACGACGAGGAGCATGTGCACGGACCCGGCTGTGGCCACCATGAGCATGAACACGAGGAGCGTCACGAGCACGGACCCAGCTGTGAGCATCATCACCACCACCAGCATGAGCACCAAGTACACGAGGTTACAGTCGGTACGTAGTCTCGCGCTCACCAACTCGCGAGTAAGCCAGCTTGCATCTCTTATGCGCGCTCTATCCGCAGACGAGGACGCAGAGACGGGAGTACACTTGGAGCCGTGTGTGAACGATAAGGTGACGGTGCGCGGGTCGGCGATCTATCGAATTGCGAGCTACCTCAACCACAGCTGCGACCCGAACGTGATGGCTCTCTACCCACACCTGGTAGGCCATGCCACCGCCTTCGTGGCCGGGAAGCCCATCAAGAAGGACGAGGAGCTTTTCTACAGGTACCTCCAGACCATCTCTGTGGGTGGTGGGTTCGCACAGCGACGCCTGACTGGCTGTTGGCTGGGACAGATACGACACGGCGACGGAGAACCTGCACGAGCGACGCAAGAAACTGCACAAGCTCTACCACTTCTGGTGCAACTGCTCCCGCTGCCAAGCCGAGCTGTCCAAGGCGTGGACCAGCAAGTTCTGAGGAGATTTGTGGTGTGGCTCTGCTCTTGCCTTACGCTGACGTGTCCTACTACTAGTACAGCTATTCCTCCTTCTTGTTGACATCGACGGCAGCAGTGTTGCTCTTGCCCAGGATGAGAGAGCGCACGGAGGGGAGGAAAGGCACGGTCATGATCGTCCACGTCAGCAAGTCACCGATCTCGTCTGGCGCCAGGCTGAGGAACTTATACAACCCCGTGTCGTAGCCCACAAAGATCTTGGACTCAGGCATCCTGGTCAGCACACTGTGCGCGTAGGTAGTGTGATGATTAGGACGACGGCAACGGTGACCAGTGAATGCGCGCACTGGAGGAGGGCCAAACCTGAGCTCCATGGCTTCGGCCACTGAGTCGCCGGGAGGGAAGGAGAGGGCGAGCTTATTCAGCACCTCGCCCTTGTCCTCGAACTCCTTCTGCGCCTGGAGCATCATCTCCGGGTCGATGAGCTCCTCGCCCTCCTCCTTGTCCTTGAGCTGGAAGTCGGTCATCAGCCGGCTGAAGAACTCAGTCTTGAAGGCGCCCGGCTGGATCACCACCACGTTGATGCCGTATCTGCTCAGCTCTATTCTCGCGTTGTCCTATCAAGGAACGGCGTTGCGGTTGAGCGTCGTCAGCAGGACTGCACAGGATAAAAGCGTGGACTGGCGCTATCACGTACTGCGATGGCCTGCACGGCAAACTTGCTGGAACTGTAGGGAGCGGTCTCGGCCATGGCTGCGCTGCCCACGACGCTGCTCACAAACACGACGCGAGGGGATGTGCCCTGCTTCGCAGCGCTCTTCAGAAGCGGGAGGAAGGCTTGCGTGACCGCCACCACACCAAACACGTTCACTTGGAGATGTGCGAACGAGGAGAGGATCGAGAGTTCAGCAATCTCGGCCATCAAGATCGACTCAAGCTGCCGAGTGCGTACCATCATACTCCTTCTTCCATTTGCCGAGGGCTACCGCTTCCAAGCGGCCAGAGACTGAGTATCCAGCGTTGTTGATGACGCCGATCAAGAGCCCGCTGGCTTCTGTACGGACGCACAGCCATTCATCCACGCAGCTTAGAAGAACGAGCGCACAGCCTTGTAGCACAGGCGGTAGTAGGTACGCTGGAGCTTGGCCGCCACTTGATCCCTCGCCTCCTTGACCGAAGCGACAGAGGTCACGTCCATCAACACCACGTGAATGCGCCTGCGCGCAGGCCTGTCAGACTTCGCTCGCTTGCCAGGCATCATGACGTGGGAGGAGGACGCACTTGCGGATGTCATCGGAGGGAGCGCGCTTGAGGAGCGCCTCGCCGTCGCACTCCCGACGTACCGTGGCCACCACGTTGATGCCTCGCGACGCCAGCCTGATCGCTGTGTTCGTCTCGCGTCAGTTGTGGACAGAGCGCGTGTTGTGCGCGAGGCACCCCCCCCCCACACGTACCGCCAAGCTGGCCGAAGCCGGAGGAGGTGCCCGTGATGACCACCCACCAGCGACCATCGGCAGGCACCTGCGACGATGCACGAGCGTGAGCTATTGATCAAATCTGCAGATAAGATTTGCAGAAAATGGGACAAAATTGGGTACAAAATTTGGAAGAGGAGGCGAGGTGCTGTGTGTACCTGGTGCTGCCATTTGTCGAGGACGAAGTAACGGAGCAGGCGAGCCAAGACGGCGGAGGAGACCAAGAGGAAGACGAGGGTCCACAGGCTCGGATAGAACAGGTAGAGCTGCAGGCCCACCAGCCCCCAGAACCACAACGACGCCCTCATTGCTCGTACTGCTGCTCTGCTGCAACTGCCGCTTCTGCGCCTCTCGCCGAGGTGAGTGTCGTGCGCAAGAGCGAAAGCACGCAAAGTCCCCGACCGCTCCGCGCGAGGCTGAGCGAGAGGCAAGAGAGAGAGAGAGAGAAAGGGTACGACTGTGGCGGAGGTTGGAGGGAGGACTCAGAAGAGAGGGAGGACGTGAAGTCAGAAGAGGAGTGTATTGGGAGAGGAGACAACGACAATGAGAGAGCGCACGCAGTTATAACTGAGTCGTACCGCCTCGCCATGCGTGGTGGAAAGGGAGAAGCTGTAAAGCTGCACTTTGTACATAGAGTTCTGCTTGGCTTGCTTGCGCTAGGCAGACGATGGCAGCCGGGTGCTTTGCATCAGACGATGAACTTCTTGGCCAACAGGCGCTCCATGCGGGCGGCTTCCTTGGCGGCCTGCTCCTCCTCCTTCCTCTTGACAGCCTCCGGATCGGCGACCACCTCAACCAGCGCCTCCTCTGCTCACCGTGATAACACAACACGCACGTCAGTCAGTCATCAGGGCACAACTGACGAACTCTGCCCACGACCCGGGGTTCAGAGACGCGCACCTTCAGGGTGGTCCGGTCGAGCGTGGTGCTCGACGTGCGCCGGCGCGGTGGTGGTAGTGTGGTGGCTATCCTCCCTCACAACGTTCTCCGCTGCACGCATTTGTTGATGATAAATAAATCGAAAAAAAAAAGAGGCGAAGAACGAAGACGAAGATTGAGAGGAGGGGGGTACGAGGAGGAACGGGCTTGGCGGCGACGGGGTCGGCCCACTTCTTGGCGGGGGCGGTGGTGGCAACGGGGTGGTGGGGGGCGGTGGTGGCGATGGGGTGGTGGGCGGCGGCGGGCTTGCCGGGGCCCGTGTGCATCGATCGGAGCAACCGAGCCTCCTCCTTGGACATGCCCTCGAGGTTCTCTTCTAGGTCGGTCGTGTGGCCGCGCGGGCTGATCGGCACGTCGTTGTGGCCACGCGGGCTCACGGGTACCTTGCCGCGCGGGCTGACGTCACCGCCACCCATCGCCCTCATCAATCTCGCTACTTCCGCATCGTCGGCCATCTTTTTGTGGAGTTTAGTCTTTGCTTTGGTCGCTTCTGTCGCTTGCGCGTCTTGTTTGGTCTGTGGGGGAAAGGCGTGTGGAAGAAGCGGAACCACCAGGAAGAGGAGGCTTCGTGACCGTTTGGAGGGCCACAGCACAGCCAATAAAGCGGTCGACCCGGGCCGCGGGAGTGGAGCGCCGTCGTTCCTCTTCTGTGACATTTCCTGTGGCGTGCCTGTGGCATTGCAGCAACGTCCGCCGCGTGCCTCGCGTGCCACCGGTGACTTGGCGGTGTTGTTGGAAGGGGAGGAGCGGGCGACGGGGATGAGGAGGAAGACGAGTTGTATTATGGGAGTTAGCGCAACTCACACTTTATACTGGGCCAGGAGTTCCACGATCTTCATGAGAAGATCGTTGCCGCCCAGCCTGTCGATCTCCTGGACGATGTCTTCATGCAGACCCTGAAGATGGGAGAGGCGCGAGAAGAGAGCGAGTGAACGACCGCAAGGTTAGCAAAAGACGACAAAGAAGGAGAAGGAGTTGATGGCTGTTTGTGGCGGGTCACCGCCGCGTGCGTATGCGGCGGGAGGGCGGTGCGCACCTTGAGAATGTTTCGGGTGTACTCGAACGAGCCGGTCTGTTCCATGTACTTGACGGCGTACTTCTTCAGCTCCACGTCTGTTCGAGGTCAAGCACGTGAGATACACACACGCACACACACGCACACACACACACACACACACACACACACACACACACACACACGCACACACACAAGGAACGCATCCCTACAAGGGCCCTTAAGTCGGAAACACAGACTTACCGTTGGTGCGCTGCTTGAGAATGGAGAGGAGCCTGTGATCGTGTGGGACCGCGCGGATGGAGTGGATGATGGGGAAGGAGAACTTGCCCTCCGTGATGTCTTCACAGTACCCCTTGTTGTCCATGAACTGTAGTGGTGGGGCACAAGTGCATCAGCGCATGAGCATCTTCGAAGCCACCTGCAAACACGTACGTCTTGAGACTGCAAGTTGATGAAGTCGTCTCGCACTTGGAAGTAGTAGGCGAGCTTGTTGACGAGGGGAATGTAGTCACTGGTACGAGATAGCGAGAGAAGTGCACTCGTCAGTGCACTCGCTGTGGCCAAGGGAGAACGCCGACCAACTGGTGGGATATGCACCGTTGGTCTTTGCTGAAGGCTTGCATTAGCTTTACCGCGAGACGAAACAGGCCGCCCGTCTCTGCATACGCGGCCGCCCACGTCAGCATACAACACAAAGTCGCCACTGCCACCCAACGAAGAGGACAACAGTCCTTTGTGAGCAAGTGCGGGGGTTTGTGCGTACTGTCGAGGACCATCTTCTTATATTCCTCCTCGGTGGGACAGATCTGGTGATCTCGCCAGAATATGTCGAATCCTTGTCCATGGTGGAGGTTGATCATCTCCTCTGCAAGAGCAAGAACAGGTAAGCCCCAATGTTGTCGTCAGAGCGTGTGGCGTCATGGTGTGGCTGGCGTACCGAGGAAAACGGCACTGGCCTTGGGATTGTTCATGGACGCGCACTTCTGGAGCGCTATAAAGTAGACGTAGTTGGCGCAATTGATGGCCGACGCCACGCCGTACACCTTGTGGGCCACTGTAGCGGTCCGTATGGAGTGTGAGCAACAAAAGTCAACACACGAGAACGTCAACCGACCACTGGCACCGTACCGGGAAGGCCTCTCCGCAGCACAGAGTTGTCCTCGATGTCGTCGATTCTGCAAGCGGCATGCAGAGTGAGGGACCATCACCGACGTGGAGAGAGAGGGAGAGGGTACACATACAGAAGGCTGGAGTTGTGGAGCATAGACACGATGGTCTTGATTTGGTTGAGCTCGAGCTCGTCGATCTGGAGCCACTTGTCGAAGGATTCGATGAGCTTGCCGCGCACGTCCTTGCCCGGCACCTGCAGCAGGTACTCGTAGGGCTCCACCAAAATCTGTTTTTCGTCCCCACAAAGATTGGATTAAAACTACTATCGTAGAACCGGAGCGCACACCACGGGGGCGGGGGGGGAGCGGAAGCTGAGACTCGTGGCGCAGAACCAGGACAGACTCAGATAATGAAGGGAAGAAATGAAATGATTGCAGCGCGTACCTCTTTGGAGCTGTAGCTAAGCGTGGGTTTGCCGTCCATGTTGTGTGTGATATGTGTTGCTTTAGCGTTGGCTTGTGTGGCTGGGTTTTGTGGGTGTGTGTTTGCTCGTTGTGGTTGTGTGCGTTGGCTTGGTTGCGTGTTTGCTCGCGTGGCGTCGTTCTTTCGGCAAACGAGCTTCGTGTCCTAGTTTTATATTCTTTTTCTCTCGCGATTTCTGGTGGCAACGCGGAAAGAAAACACACAGGAAAATACGGAACGGTCTTTGTTTCCATTGGCTGAAACATTGGTGAGCGAATCTGGCCAAACTCGAGACAGCCAAGCCCACAACGGGGTCCGCGTTCTTCTCTTCAGAAGAGAGCTGGAGCGACAAAGGTGCGGAAGAGGGCGTGGGCGGTGAGGACGTGCACGGCGATGTCGAAGCAGGTGAGCGCAAAGTCGACGGTGAGGCGTGGACCGCGGTACTCGCGGACGCTCCAGTCTCGAATGCGCACGGCGTAGTAGCCCGAGTTCCAGGCGTAGCTGATAGGTCCACGTTAGTGTGAGATAAGGCGGCGGAGTGAGCTGGCCCAGAGCATGCTAGCGCGCAGTGATGGGGTCGGGGTGATGTCGTACACGTAGTAGGTGTGCGCGAGGGCGTGAATGAGCACGAACAATCCCCAGCTCTCGTGCAGGCAGTAGGACATGAGCGGGGTGAGCATGTCGAACACGAAGTAGTACCTGCGGGCCTTGAGCTGCTCGAGCGTCGGTGGCTGCACGCGCAGGAGCACGTTGGCGTGAGCGTAGGCGTGGAAGACCTCGATGACGAGGAGAACCAGGCCGACCGCCGTTAGCTGACCTGAAGAGAAGAAGCGCTCCAGAAGTGCAAGCATGGCTGGTTGTGGTGTAGCGGGAAAAGTTGGGCTGTCGTGTCCTCAAGAGGACGAAATGCTCGTACGCGAGGCGCACATAAACTTTTCGTGTGAGAGACCAATGGCAGCCAGTGGTGCCCTGCCCCGCTACAACGGGCATCCGAAATTCCAGCTGCTGGTGCTCCAACACCTCCGTGTGCCTGCC
>CDFA01020675.1:0-12330 GCA_000826305.1 Acanthamoeba healyi
CCCCCCCCGGTCATAGGCGCAGCATTTAGATTACGAGCGGCACCTAATGGAGGGGAGGGGAGCGCACCTTAATCTGTACGGTCTCCCATTTCTTCTCCTTGAGGCGCTGCTCAAGCTCCTCGGGCGACAAGTTGTGGTCCTGCTTGTTGCTCATTTCGCTTTGGGAAATCACTCTCTCTTCAAGCTACTCTCTTTCTATCACGAATGTCCCCTCCCGTTATCTACCGCTTTTGCGAGGGCTAGATGAAGAAGAATTCCAAAAGTCTATCCGCCTCGCAGCCGCCCACGGGATGTTGGTGACGAAAAGCAAGAAGACGAACCGCGCCGGCGACCAGACAAACACCCGCTGCTGCTGGTCCCCCCTTTTCCGTTTCCTGTGGCTGCATTCCTGACGACAACAAATTCTGTCGACTCGACGACAAAGTTGCACAAGAACAAACGAAGCTGCGCAGAGGTACTTCAGGCAGGCGGCTCATGACATGCGCGCGCGTGTTGGGGTGACACATCAGATGTTCTCAGAAGGGACGCCTGGCGCGCATGTCGCGCTGCGTGCCGCCGGATCCCTGGGCCTTGGATTCCTGCTGCTGCTTGTTCTCGGCCATCAGCTTCTCCATGCAGCAGACAAACGATTGCACCATTGAGGCCGTCTGCAGAGGGAACGGAGATAAGAAGAGAGCCACCACTACCGCGTACGGCTCCAAGAGAGGAGTGAGGGTGATACAAACCTGGGAGGTGACAAAGACGTAGCGATGCGGGTTCATGAGAGAACCCACAACCACGCCCACCGAGTTCGGGGTAGACGACCAATTAAAGATCGCTGTTGTGTTTGTGGCCACGCATTGTTAGTGAGCTAGAGCGCCACAACAGCGACAGCAGCAGGGAACGCGGATAAAGAGGCAAGTTACCGCGGAAGGGAGCGAAGGCCTGGGGCTCCTTCTCCGGGAGACGTAGGACGGCCAGACCCTCCTTGTGGACGACAATTGCGTTGGCCTTAGGGAACTGCTTGCTCTCGATGTAGAAGACGTTGCCACCAAAGAACTTCCATCGCTGAGCGGTTTCGAGATAGAGAGACTCGGCTTGGGAGGCGCTCATCGTATGATCCAGGTCGTTCCACTCGTTGTAGATCGCGCCGAGCCACTCCTCGTCAGTCTTTCTCGACTTGAGGTTGATGGGCAAGTAGAACAGCGACACGTAGAGTGACCTCTCCGTCACTGGCTCAGTCACCTTACCCTATTTACGTGAGGCGAGAAGCACTAAGCACTCCTAGAAGCTGAGTCGAAAAGGAACACGAACGGGGAGTACGTACCTTGAGCTTCTCAAAGTAGAACTGAAGAGCGGTCAGGTAGGGCGCCTCGCCCTCGGTCACGGGATAGCGTCCCGAAACGATACGGCTGACGGCCTGGTGAGTCAACAGGTGGACAGCGACAGGATCTTGCAGTACGCCTGTTTGATCTAGCGAAAGCCACTCCTGGAACACCAGCTGCATGGGCCCCTTGGACTTCTCATCTTTCTCCCAAGCGGCCAGGACGTCGCACACACGATCCTTTTCGTCCAGCTTCTCTCCCGTCTCTGTACAAAGAAAAGAAAGATACAGAACGTCAACAGAGCGCAGGGCTTGCTACACAGGGAGATACGGGCAGGTCCAACGCACCAAGGCCGAAGCGGTGTTTCGCGTCTTCAGGTGTACCACGGACGGCACAGATAACCCAGTCACGGGCCGCAACGGCCTCGGGACTGAGCATGAGATCTTCAATGACGTGCTGCATGACATCCTTCACGGTAGCCGCCATATCGACACGCACGACGTGACTCTCTCCATCGAAAGTCCACACCGTGCACGGCATTTGCTCTGCGCACTGTTTGTCACCAGATGGCCCAGTCAGAGTTCTGTTGCAAGTCTCTAGAGAGGTCAACGCATCAGCCGTACTCGAACTGCATCGTATTCTAAGAACGAGGGAGCGTGGTCTCGCATGCCCACGGCTCGAAGACGATCCAGGCGCCGAATGCCTACTTGTGCGAGCCTGTGTACGTCCTGCTGCACCTTGGCCTGAAGCGAGGGTCAGCAAGCACTGCAGTTTTTGTGAATCGAGTCTCCTGTACCAGTTTTTCGTCTTCAGCTTGAATGCTACTCGTGAGGAAGTCGACCAGGTACGGTCCGAGAGCGCGCGATGGGACAAACAGACCGCAGCAGATGCTAAATAGCTCCCATCCACGGATCGTGTTGCCGCTAGTCCATACGCACGCCACACGAGCACGAAAGTAAGCGAAGGTCCACCTTGCCGTTAAGAATGGACCAATTGATGGGGTCATCTTACCCCTTGGGGTTGTTGGTGACTTGCTTGATGAGCTGGCAATACAGTTCGTCCCTGAGCTTGGGGTTGTCGATGGCTCGTTGACAAATCTAGAGTAAACTCTCGTTAGGGCAACGCGATACGTTAATGATGATGTTGTTAAGGCGCCTGAAGGATACCTTGTGCATGAGCTTGTACGCATCCACGCCCTTCTTGGAGGGGTAGTCTCCCATGTACTTCATCACCATGATGAACATCTTGGTGGCGTCCTTGGCGAACTCCTCTGGCAGGTTCTTGGTGAGGGGCTCCCTGATGGGCTCGTCGGTGTGTGAAACTCCAACTGCGCCGCCTTCTGACGTTGATGCTGGTGCTGAACCGGAGGACGAAGCCGCCAATGCGACCGGGGGAGGTGCGTCAGTCGCCTTTGAGCGAGAGCCCATCATGCCTCGCCTCAGCGTCCCAAGAGGATTCATCAGGAGTTCCGAGCGTGAACCTGAGCAATCGGCAGCGAAGTGAATACTCAACCTTCGGTGCGACTTGACCAGGATGTCCGTACCCTTCAGTCCGGAATTAGAAACCGTTAGGTCGGGGGTCCGGAAGTTGCTTTGAGCAAACTCGGTCATATCGTAGCGGCGGCTTAGCCTGGCCGAGCCGCGTTCACTCCGTGTTTGCGGCGATGAAGATCCCGGGACGTTCAGTGCGTTTTGTCCCGAGGCGGACATCTTGCGATAGTATGCCCTGCTGCTCTTTCGAGGCACATTCTTCATCTCGAGCGGCTCGGCAACTCCTCCAGCCCTGAGACCCAAGTGGATGAGCAAGAGAGCACACGCAAAGGGAGTGAAGGAGGATAAAGAAAGAAGGCACCTGGATTCCCTTCGAGAGCCAGCCCGCGAGCGTCCACTCTCGGCGAGCTTGACAGCCTGATCAGATGTCTGGGAAAAGAACAAGCCGTATGCGATGTGAGGTTGGGTGACTACTGCTTAGATATGAGAGACGGGGGGCAAACCACGAGGAGACGCTGTGAAAGGCGGTTACGAAGCTTGCCTGCCGCTGGGTTGGTGCTCTGCGTATTGAGCTCGATCTCCACCATGCTGGCGGGGAATGAACCGGTCTTACCATTCAACCGACCCTTCCACCAGTTACCCTCCCTATTCACCAGGATCGCTATGGGGTCAGCCAAAGAAGCTATGGGCAAAAGAAGGTCAAAAAGCTGTTTGACCTGGAGACGATCTGTATCTTCTGCCCCTTGGTGAAGGAGAGGAGGTTCTTATCAGCGACTGTGTAGTCCTGCAGCGCCACCGCCGTCTCTGAATCCTCGCGCAACCAGAAGAGATAGTCTTCGCAGAGGCTGGAGATTTCCACGCCCTGAAGAGCCACGCCATGCTCAGTGTAAGGGCCAAATGACCAACTGAGCTGAGGGTGAGCTATGGCCGGGGGGAGGGCAAAACCAGCGGAGTCTTCAGGTGCAGGGGACGACGCTGCAGCCTTTCGTGGAAGTTGATGACTGTGCTGTTGGCGTCATAGGTGATGAGACCCAAATCTTTGTACGAGAAGCTTCTCAATCGATCTCTGTTGGTGCCATTTGGAAAAACAAGGAATGCATGAGGACGGGGGCACGCTAGTACAGAAGGTAGAATGCGAACGTACCCACTGTCCTTGTCACGAATCTCGATACCATGGACGTCGATGGCGAGCATGAAAGCATCGGGGATGTCAATATCCGTGGTGGCCAGCTCCACCGGGAACAGCGACTTGCCATAGAGCGGCAGCTTTTGCGCTGCAACATGCAAATCGATAGAGGTTAGCCTGCAGGACACATCACCAAAGTAAAGAAGCCTGTTTGGCATACCCTTCTTGAGGAATAGATTGATCAGTCCGCTTTCATTGAGCTCGAAGCCCCTTATCTTGTCGGCTTCCTCTTTGACTTGTGCAGTCCACTCTGCCACGGATTTCTGGGAAGTGAACGTCTGAGGCACATATCTCTCGCAGCTGTAGGAGGAAGGTGATTAGCGTTCTTCCATTCGTTTACAGGAAGCAAAGCAACGAGTATACACGTACAAGTTCAACACCTTCGTGCTCTGCACGTCTTGGACCTCATCGACAAGGAACATGATACCGCTGAGCACGAGCGCCTGCTCGAGAGAACAAGGGAACTTCCCTACATGTGGGTGTCAGAGCGGTTAGCATTGGGCAGCCCTCCCAGTGTGACCATCAATGCCTACCGGACACGATGTCAGCGTGGACCTGGAGCATCTCCAAGCGTGACTCGACAAGATCTTCTGGTAGGGTGGTGGGATCGAGCCACAGCTTCTTCTTGAACCAGAAGAGTGATTCGTGGCCATACTTCTCAGCCTTGCTCAGCATGTCAGCCAGGAAATCACTAGGTGAAAGCGAGCGGCCTGTGCAGCCGTCCAGCCAAACGAACAGCGATGAGACATAGCGTGTGAGTGAAAATGTATCGTCAAAAATGAATATGGAGTAACGGCAGCGTCAGTGATTACGTACCGAGATTGAGGTGAGGGTAGATCTCAAATATGGCAAACTCCATGGGGTCCTTCAGCTTGAGGTTCTTGGTTGTGAGAGGTGTAAAGGCATCTGCGACGGACCGCATGTGATCAGCGACAAGCTCCGTAGAACCAAAATGCGTGTGGACTTACCAGCGGCCGTCGCTCCGGCAGTGCTCATGACGCAGGTGGACATGCCGCCAGGAACGTGGAACCAAACGGGTATCAGCTTGCGCTCCTGCATGAAGATAGCGGTCGTGGGAGGGAATGAAGTGTTGCGGGTACTTATCGTGTAAGGCGGTGGTTTAACAACGGGTCATTTTCCAGTTTCCCTGGGGAGGATAAAGAACCTTGTTGGCCTCCAGTTCCAGCTTAGACGGAGGATACAATCGCGACAGCTTGTTCGCGAAGTGGTATGCCATCTCCTTGAGTTTGGAATAGGCATACTGTGCGTACTGGCCAGCCTCGGTGGAATTGCTGACACTCTGTAGACGTCATCGCCTCAATCAGTACTGACCTACGAAGTGGAGAGGAGAAAGTGTACAGGGGAAGGTTACCTGTAGGAGATAGGATGCCAAATAGGGGATGAAATCATCCGTAGGATAGAACACGCCACAGAATGCTGAAAGCAGCTCCCATGCACGCATGGTACCGTCCCTGCATCGGTAGATGATGTACTCTTGTCAGTTAGATAGTATCTCCAAAGAAACGGCCAGAGACGGAGCCACGCACTTAGACGGGTTCTTCGTCGTCTGCTTGATAACCTGGCAGTAAAGCTCGTTACGGAAAGCACGCAGAGAACCGCCGTTGGAGATGCCGGCCAGGAACACCTCCTTCAGCATGTCCCAACCAGATTCGCCATCGACGAACTTGGTGATCACTGCATAACAGTAACAGCAACATCAACAGAGGGCCGGTTTGATGCAGAGAGTTCAATCAAGAAGAGCGCTGGAGAGTACTCGTACTCTTGAAGAACTTGATCGAAAACTTGATGAAGTTGGCGTTCTGGGTCGTATGCAGCGGCTGATCCAATTTCTGTTGCGTTGTGGGGTGAGTGCACAGCCGAAAACTGTCACCACCAACCACTACGGTTCGAAACACCATGAATTAATGCCGTACCTTGGAGTAACAGAGGACATCGGACATGGAAAGATCGCCCTTCTTCCTGCCCAGGGTACGAATGGTCCTCTTCTTGCGCTCAAAGTTGAAGTACGCTTGAGCGTACTCTTGAATGTCGTACTTGGCGATTTCGTCCTTGCCAATGATGTCGGGATATTGACTACGGTAGGAGCAGGGAGAGACGGTGATCAAAATGAGAAAGCAAGGGAAGGGGCTTCACTGCGAAAGGCGACGCACTCTTCATCCCCGGAGCCCTTACGCAACATAGGCCTGTGTCTCTTGATTGTGGCGTCGCGCTTCGTAGTCAGACGCCTCCTCAACGAGGCTGCAGCTGGATCCACCGGCTTACTGATGATGGGGGTTAGAAGAAATTGCGGTGACGATCGTCCAAGGAGCGCTCGCGCGTACCTAACAGACAGGGCATCCTTTTTCTGATGCCAATCGCCCTCTGCAGGGCCGCTGGTTGTCTGCTCCTCGCCGGCAGGTGTCTTGTACATACTGACCAACGGGGATTCGTCGTAGATGACCGAGAGGCTGCGCTGATGAGTGATGGTGACCGTAGGCACCACTAGTGTGGCGGCAGCATCGCTGCTGCTCTCCAGTTCTTTCCCCTTCTCTTTCGCCTCCTTCGCCCTCGCCTCCCTCTGCTTCTCTTCTTGCGCTCGCCTCGCGCGCTCTTGCGCTATCCTTTCCTCTTCTTGCCTCATCCTTTCCTCTTCCTTCCTCTTCCTCTCGGCAAGCACAGCTGCAAGCATCTTGGCATATCGGCGCCTTTGAAGGAAGCCTCTAATAACTGCATGGAAGGACGAAGAGAATCATTAGTTAGAGATCCGTTGATCTGATCGAGCATTGAAGTGCGTACCGGCTTGGACGAGCTTGGCTGCCTGGCGGATCTCGATGAAGTAGTTGCGCGTCCACACCATGCGCCACCACGACTGGATGGTCACCACCTTGGCCCAAATGGCCTGATTGCGTGCGGTTTCCACTGCCGCGCTCTGTGCAGCACAAAATGAGTGAGACCTCAACACTATGTAGCGGCGAAGGGGGTTGACGGACCTGTCCCTCCTTCATGAACACTTTAGTTTTGCCAAGCTGCCATTGTAAGGTACCATCGGCCGAAGAAAGGGCGACCTTGCCCAGAACAGTCTTAGCGACGGCCACAAAATCGATTTGGCCGGACTTGTCCTTATTCTTCGGGTCATTGAGGAAGCCGAGCGGCAGCAACATTCGATAGCGATACATGAACTCCTTCATAGGGTATCGCACAGGATAACCAAGGCGTCTGTGGGAAGCAACAGGTGGTGGAGGAAGAAGCAGCACATCAGCCAACGCGGCCATATGTGGCAAAGAACAGCTCGTTCAACGCACCTGATCCTGATTGTCTCCATCATACCAGCATAGCGCAGCTGAGCTAGTACCATGTCGTCATCAAAATTCACTGAGAACAGACAACGAGCATTAGTGTCTTGACGGAGACTGCGCGCAGAGCTGGAAAGGCAGTACTGGCAGCTTTCAGAGTATTAGGCTTGATACAGCGCACGTAGTGCGGCGCTGTGGCGCCGAGCGTGGACATGAGCTCGGCCAGCTGCGCCTTGAAGTTCGTGCCAACGGTGGGCGGCTTCGCCTGACGGCCCGAGGTCTGAGAGTCCGTTGCCGCATTCGCGAAGATAGCCTTGACCAACGGAAGCCCGCTGCCGTTAAGCAGAGCGACGAGGTCTTCGGCCAGCGTGTCGCGATTCTTCTCGAGGAAGTTAGCTGTCTCGTAGGCCACCTGAGTCGAGAGGATAGTGGTTAATGGTGATTGTCTCTCCGCGGTCATGGTTCAGTGACTGGGCTCGTACTTCGCCTGCATAGTGTTTGACTACGAACGCTGTCCTGGACTTCTTGGGACGGAAGAACTTCTTGTGAGTCTTGTAGCCGTTGTCAATCTTCTCGAGGAAGGTCGCGTCCGTGGCTTTCGGGAAGCGACACTCTTCATCGAGCAGTGAGATGATACCGGGTGGTCTGGCCAAGCGACAAAGAGAGTTTTATTAATATATACTACATGCAGCGAAGAGTGGATCAGCGTGGTACCTGGTCTTCTCAATAAGATCGATGGTGTCCTGGTTGTCGTTGAAGTCGATGTTGTCCCACTTGATCGCCTCAGTCGAGTATTCAGTTTGCTCGATCTTGAAAATGGTCTCGTTGAAGTACTGCTGCAACTTTTCGTTGGCGTAGTTGATACAGAATTGCTCAAAGCTGTTTACCTGTACAGAAGCGGTGAGTGAACGCAACATGCGGTTGATTGAGTGTTCGGTTCATTTGTGTACATTGAAGTTCTCGAAGCCGAAGATGTCGAGCACACCGATGAACGACTTCATGGTCTTGGGCTTATGGATAACCTTGTTGATCGTCTCCACAATCCTGCGCGTATGCAGTTAACACGCACTCTCACGCTCGCATGCGTTGAAGTATGTACCAATCGAAGAGCTTGCTGTAGATGGCCTTGGCCAGCGCATCTCGCGCATCGGCGGCCTGGGCGGCCTTGAAGTTCACTTGGATCTTCTGTCCGCTGACCACCAGCGTACGGGTGGTAAGCGCTTTGCCGAGACCCTCGGGACTGATCTTCAGTAGTTTCCCCACAATCTCGAGCTCTGCGAACGATGAACGAGTAATAAGCATTCATTTTGCCGAGCGTATGTGCTGCGCCGCCACCAACGTACCTTGAGGATTGACCACTTTGGACACCTCGGAGCCCTCGAACTGGACGTTACCCAAGCGCATAATACCCGAGAGGATTGTGAAGAGATGATCTTGAATCTCGGGCGTCATGTCCATCGCCAGCAGAGCTTGCTGTTGTGAGACCACTCCCATTATCAGAGATGCACCAATGCCTACTACTGACGGTGTGAGCTTCCGGGAATCGCACCCTCACACGCTGGTAATCCGCTTCGTCATCGATCGTCGGGACCGAAGTGCATCCGCTTTGGTTGAGGTAGTTGTACTGGTCAATGTCCAACAGCTGGAATCGCTCTGCAAAATTGACGTTTAGCACATAAGCGAGGGAGAGAGACGACAGCCAAGGGGTACCTTTATCCTCTTTATCCGCTCCAGCGAGAAATTGGTAGAAGATGTGATAGTTACGCTCACTCTGCGCTTGCCACACAAGACGAGACTGCACACGGCCCACACACGCACACATCACAAAGAGAGACAGAAAGAGAACAGTAAGCATGGGCTCGTGAGGATCTGTGGTGTTTCCGAGCAAGGGTACCCTCTCAAGCAGATCTGTCGAGCCCCAAGTTTAGCGTTAGTGCTTGAACCATCTCTTCATGAAGAGGAAAACAAGAAGATGGTGCACGTACAGTTGCTGATTTTGGCGCCGCAGATTTGGCCGCTGGGGTCGAAGTGAATCTCGATGAACTTACCCTGGAGAAGGAATGAAGCTCTTGATCGAGCCCATATCACTCTTGCATCAAGCGTGAAGGAGACGTACGAAGCGAGAGGAGTTGTCGTTCCTGACCGTCTTGGCATTACCGAACGCCTCGAGAATAGGACTAGGCGAAGAAAACGGTTGAGTGCTGAGGGACTCAATCGGTGAATGCATAAACCTTGCGTACCTGGACTCCAAGATCTTCTGCTCGACAGCAGAGTGCTTGGTCGTACGTGCCGCCAAGAACTGCAGGATGAGCTTCGTGGCTTCGGTCTTACCAGCACCTGATTCACCACTGAGAGCAGAGGAGAGAGGGAAACGGAACAAAGGCGATTGAGATACATTGGTGCGCCACTTGTGGGCAACGCCGAAGCGCATGCTGACCTGATGATAACCGACTGATTGCGATGGCGCTCGCGCATGTCATGGTAGCATGCCTCCGCTGTGGCGAAGATGTGTGGCGCCGGGCTGACGAGACATGACGAGATGAGCAAAGAGAACTGACGCAGTGCTGTGGCACGAGCCACACGGCTGCGGTAAGGAAGGCGAGCAGCAGAAGCGAGAGACGGGTACCCCATAGACGCAGAGCTTGTTCCAATGTACTCTCGCACCACCTCTTGTGTGTAGATGGCCAACCTCTTGTACGGGTTCAGCGACACCAAGATTGACCCCGTATTGGTCTGTAGATGCACACAGAAGGCGGGCGGGTGAGCGAGGCGGCAGTGGGGCAGGGGGAAAACCACACTGCGGAGAACCCTCCGCTGGCGGAATCAAGCGTACGTAGATCAGATTGTTGAGGTAGCGAATCCTGAGGTTCTTGAGGATGCTCTCTTCATCGAGAGAGTTCATCTTGATCATGTCCTCGATGCCCTTGTCACCACTCAGGTGGACGTCGGTCGAAGCCTCCCCGCGCATCTCCATGTTTCCTTTTCGCCTAAATGGCTCCTTGGCCACCTCTCTCTCTCTCGCTCTGCTGCCTGTCTGTTTGTTGTCCTGCGCTCCGCAGCTTTGTCCGCAACACTCGCCCTCGTGAGAGGCTGCTGTTGTCTCGTCCGTGGCCCACACACGCCTCTTTAGCCAACCGCCACTCAAATCGCCACTTGATCCCCTGAGCTCCGAGACCCGCGGACGAATCTCGATACAGAGAAACAAAGAAGGAAACTGGATGAGAAATTAGTCAATTAAATAGCAGCATATATTTGATATTTTGGGTTCTGTCGCGACATTGCTAATGAATTGGTTTACCTCGAAGCTCAAGAGCGGGGGCGAGTTGGGCGGATTCGGCAATGCGTTTGGCAACTTGGTCGCACAGGCGGCGTCGCTCATCCCGGAAGAGTTCAAGGATAACGATGATGACGACGCCAACGATCCTACCTACATCGAGCCAACCGCCGAGCTGATCGAGTACGTGAGCAACCTCGCCCAACACCCGAGCACCTTCACCGAGTTCCCTATTCCTCGAGCACCTGGTGCGCACCGCTTCTCCCTCGCCCCCAGCTGCATGCGTCTCGCATCTCACGCACGTGTGGGGGGGGGGACCATCACCAGACGGCGCATTTCCGCTTACGAAAGGGCAGGCACGGCACGCCCGTAAGATGCTCGAGGTCGTGCCGGCCTTGCAGAAGCTGCGCTATTCCATGTGCCCCACCAAGATGAACGAGGAGACGTTCTGGCGGTACGTGTGGTGGCACGAGCCCAACTTAGAGTCGTCTTCCTTGGAGCAGTGGTGATTCACACGCGCGATGCTGCCACTACCACCCATCACCACTATCAGGATCTACTTCTTGCTGCTGCTCAACAAGACCAACGGCAAGACCAACAACGCTAGCGCCAAGGCAAGCGAGATAAAGGAGCAGAAGGATCTGAAGAAGAACAAAAAGGATCATGATGAGCGTGGTGGCGGTCGGCGAAGGAAAGAGCGCGAGGAGGAGCGCGAGGAGGGACAGGACGCCGACGTCCTCTCGGAGCATGCGCTGGAGACCTACTTCGAGAAGCTGTTTTTTGAGTACCAGCAGGTACTCGCTCTTCCTGTGTGGGGGCCCATTCACTCGTGGGGTCGGGCAGGTTGTTAACCACCTCCTCCACCTCCACCATCAGGAGCTGTTTCTGGCGACGCCAGAGGACGTGATGCACAGACACATGAAGAAGAAGGGAGATCGCTATCAGCTGGACGATGGCATCGACCCCTATGAGGACAACTACTTTGCCGTTCACCGGCCAAGCGCTGCGACACCGCACCAATCATCATCTGCGTGACCGTGGTAATCCTGTGTGGGTTGTGGGTGTACACGCGCTGCATGCCCACCACGCGAAATGTACAGGCACTCTCGAGAGGGAGCCATGTAAGATGGATGAAAGGGGGAGGCAAGTGAGAGCGATGAATGTCGTTCGTTGTTGTCCTGCCTCGGAGCACTAACACGTGTGCCGCCTTCCTGTCGTTATCTAATTACAACCGCGGCGGACGAGCAAAGCGGGCAACGAGCTCCATCACCCACGGACGAGGCCGCGTAGAGCGACCCGCAGACGGGGCACGCCGCTGTCTGGTCGCTTTGCTCCACCAGGCGCAGCGTCTGTTTGACGTGTTGTTGGTTAGCCTGAGCCGATGGCAGTCTCAGTTGGTCGAGGATGGGGTACCTGGCAGCAGAAAGAACGATTGATGTTGGACATGGCGTTCGTTTCGTCGTGCTGCTTGCAGAGGTGCAGCTTTTCGTTCAGATAGGCGGCGTCTGGTGGGTTGCGGCTCAAAACCAACTGTGTACACGCATGACCGGCATAACGAGAATGGCGTGAGGACAAGCAGCCAAGCAGAGACGGAATTCGAAGGAGTTGCTACCTGCAAAAGGTTGCTGGCAACGCCGTAGTTTTGAGCGTCAATGTTCTTGGAGATGGCCATCCGCACGGCGATCGCAGCATGTTGTGGCGTAAGGCGGAGGGTGGCGAGATGCTTGGCGAGCACGGCTACTCGCTGCTTGATCATCGTGGCTTCTTCTGCACTCCCCCCCCC
>CDFA01020686.1:0-21596 GCA_000826305.1 Acanthamoeba healyi
AAGGAGCAGTGGCTCAACGACCTCAAGCACCACCTGTGGAAGTCGATCGGCATGGTGGGCCCGGATCCCAACACGCCGCAGGGCTCAGCGGCCTACAGCACCAAGAACGACGACGACGAGGGCCTCAGGCACATGATGAAGGACGTCTCGCTGCGCGACCGACGACCAAGCGATCCCCAACAGCCGCGAGCGCAGCAGGGAGGTCGCACTAGCGCTGGCGCAGGCGCTGCAGCGGGATCAGCCAGGCCACCCCAACAGCAACAGACGGCAGACTATGGAGACGAAGAGTTTGAGCAGTGGGCAGACGACGGCGAGGCAGAGGGCGACGAGCAATGGAGCGATACGCATGGCGGTCACAAGTGCGTCTCCCGCCTACGAGCAATCATGTGCATCGTCGCAGTGTGTTATCTTGACTGACACGATCTGATCTCTTGGACCGATCAGCGATGCGCTGATCTCATTTGACGATGACTTCTCGCAAGCGGACTCGTACAACCACCAGCCCTACGCTCACAGCGGAGCCCATCCGCCTGGTATCACTTCTCTCTCTGTTCCTCTGTCGTACTTATAGGGTTGGCCTGAACTTCGTCACTCGCATACGCGCAGGTGTCGGACTGGCTCCGATCGGAGGCGGCTACCCCGCGCAAGGGGGAGCAGGACAGCACGGCGGATATCATCAAGCACCGCCGCCAGCCCAGCCGTACGGCTACGGCGGCCAATACGGCGAGCTGCAGTACCCATCCTACAACGACGGCGCAGGCGGACAGGCCTACGGCGGTGGCTACGCTCAGCCTGTCCCCATCGGCACCTCCTATGTCCACTCTAGCACAGGCGGACAGCCCTACGGCTCTCAGTACGGCGCGCAGGCTCCCACAGACAGCGCTGGCTACTACGGCCAGATGTACAACAACCCGCCGGCCAGCCAGACGCCGGCTGGTGCAGGCATTCCTGCTGATGGCGCCGGGTACTACGGCCAGCAGATGTACGGCCAGATGGGCGACGCAGCGACGTCGCTGTCTACCGGTGGTGACCCAGCGCCCGCGGAGACGAGGGCAGCCGACGACTTTGCGAGGAACGAGCTGCTCGCGGCCACCAAAGCGCTCGAGGACCTCGCTGTCGACCTTGCCATCGCCAGGAGCGCCACAGACGCTCAGTCCGTCGGCCCAGCGTTCGTGCACGTGACCGACTCTGCACAGGTACATCTGTTCCCACGCGCTTGCCCTCGTGGAATCTTAACTCCGACACTGACTCTGATGGTGATATGTTGTCCAGTTCATTGCCCGAGCGTGCACGGTGCTGCTCAGCGCCGCCAGTCGCGCGCAGCAGGAGAGAGGCTACGCTGGGTCGGACTCGGCCTACCACGCCGATCCCAAGTGGGCCGAGGGTTTGGTGTCGGCCGCGCGATACGTGGTGGCGTCGATCGGGCACCTGGTCTCCACCAGCAAGCAGTACGTGGCCTCCGAGGGCGGCACAGGCAACGAGCCCCTGGCCGCCAGCGCCTTTGGCGTCAACGTCTCCACCGCACAGCTCCTCGCCGCCTTCCGCGCTCGCTACACCAAAGGTACAGTCCCTGTCTCACGCACACGCACACGCACGCATTGAACTCATCTCACACGCACACGACTGCGTTACGTCAGGAAACGATCTTGGGCTGGAGGAGGCGGTGAAGAGCATCACCGCGGCAACGCAGAAGCTGGTGGAGGACGCCAAGGCCGCCCAGATGTCCACAGCACCATCAGCAGCGCACGGCGGCGGCGCTGTCCCCCACGTCGATCCGACGTCTTCCAAGTACAGCCTCACGCAGCGGCAGGTGAACGAGATCGAAGCCCAGGCTCGCATCCTCAAGCTCGAGAAGGAAGCCAATGCCGCGCGCCTTGAGCTCACCCGCCTCCGCAAGGCCGAGTACGGTAACGGACACTGAACACTCACGCGTTCAACACGTGTGGCCTGTAGCGTGGCGCAATGTTGGGCTGATCGAACCGAGACGGTATCTATTGTCCTCTTGCAACGGCGTTGCTCACACTCCTCCCTCACGAGGCAGAAGTCTTGGGCCACTGGTAGCCCGGCGTCAGGCGGAACCCGCGCGCTCGGATGAACTCGTCTGCCTCTGCAGGTCCACGCGATCCATAGGCGTAGGGGATGGGCTCGACCTTCTGGTCTTCGAGATGATGCAGGATCGGCGTGAAGATGTCCCATGCTGGTGACGAGCACACACACACACACACACACGGTAAGAAGTCAAAGTGCGCGGCCAAGGAGACGAGCGCGACGTACCGGCAGCGAGTTCGTTGTCTCCCACGAAGAGACGGTGGTCGCCTGCTCGGAGGCAACGAACACACAACGCGCATGAGGTTGATGTAGCTCATCATCAGCATCAGACTGATCTGTCGATTACGTGGCGTACGTACCCTTGATCACATCTAGTATGAGGCGCTCGTACGCGCCCGGGATCCGAGGCGACTTGCCGTCGGCCGCGAAGCGCGACTTGTACGTAAGGTCCAGCTCGGTCAGGGCGTGCTCCTCCGTCAGCCCTGCGTGCACGCAATAGCAAAGTCGCAATGGTTGAGCTGTACGGTCAGTCCAGTCGCTTTCCACCAGCTCTCAGCAGGCGAAGAGCCAAGAGCCAAGAGGGTCCACGAACCGGGCTTCTTGGTGAGCATCTTGAGGTAGACGGCTTCGTTGGGCTGCACCCGCAGCACCAGCTCGTTGGGGGGCAGGTCCTCGTCGAGGTCAAAGAGGCCCTTGAGCTTGGACGGCTTGAACTGGATGCGGACCTCTGATCATCCATTCACGACGCACACAACAGTTGTTCCACAGTTGACGTAAGCGCAGTTCTCACGGACGAGGATGAGGGAAGGCGAGGCGTACCTGACTTGTGGTCGTCGAGCGCCTTGCCGCTCTTGATGATGAACGGCGTGCCCTCCCACCTAAGGAGAGAGTCAAGACTCTGAGACCAACATTGAACTCACACTCACACGCACAGCTCTGAGGCGCACCTGTCATTGTTTACGCGTAGCTCGGTCACGGCGAAGGTGGCGGTGCGGGAATGCTTGTTGGGCACGGACGGGTCGTCGGTGTAGCCCTTCTTCTGCTCTCCCTCCTTTCCCTCCTTCTCCTTGTCCTTGTCGTCGGGGGCGGTGTACTGACCGATGAGCATGTCGTCGGGCTTGATTGGCGGAATGCTCCTCAGCACCTTGGTCTTGGCATCCCTGATCGCACACACGCACACGCACGCACGCACGCACGCAAACACACACGGCAGTCAGCGAGCTTTAGGGCCACCAAGATGATCTTCCTCAGAGGCGAAAGGCGTCTGTACTGAATGTCGGAGGCGCCAAGCGACTTGGGAGGCTCCATGGCCACCAGTGCGAGCACCTGGATCAAGTGGTTCTGCATGACGTCCCTGATGATTCCAAACTTGATCGAGTCGCCCGCCAGCATCAGCACGACGGCCTCTTCTTCATGGGCACCAGTGATCAGGACGACTAGGGTCGGTACCTCGTCAAAGTAACCGCCTCGGCCCTCAGCGCCAAAGTCCTCCTCGAGTGTGATGCGCACGTTGGCGATGTGGTCCTTGTTCCACACTGTGCAGGGAGCGTTGCAGTGTCGCAGTGAGAGAGCGTACACAGTGTTAGACTCTCACAGTGCGCGAGAAGCGATCAGGTTCCTGTCGTACGTACCGGGCTCAAAGACCTCGTTGGCAAACCGAAGCACGAGCAAGTTCTGCACCATCTCCTTGCCGAGGTAGTGATCGATCCTGTACACCTCCTCCTCTTTAAACAGCTGCGCCGTGTGTGCGTCATGTGCGTCGGGTGCATCAGATCAGAATCTGCATGTATGGTACATCACGTATGGTACGTCGTTGTTGTACGCATGCGTACGTACGTACCTTGTCCAGCTTACGGCCCAGCTCGGCCGAGGACTCGGCGTCGCGTCCAAACGGCTTCTCCAGCACGAAGCGATTCCAGCCCTTCTTGGTCAGTCCCTTCTCTGCTCCGACCACACACGACGTCACCACCATCACCGTCATCAGAGATGGCTCGCTTGCACACGACTGTTGTGAGCACGCTGTACCGCGGATGGCCCTGGCTGCGTCGGCGTAGACCGAGGGAGGAATGGCGAGGTAGAACAAGCGGTTGGCTCCATCGCCGCCCGCCTTCTCCTCGTGCTCCCGGAGCAGCTTGTCGAGATCAGCAAACGACTCGGCCTCGTCGTACTTGCCCCGGTGGTACACGCACTTGTCCAAGAACTGCACGATCATGCACGCACGCACGATCACACTGTCATGTCACTGCCATCATGAATGCGTGCATTGCAGCACGTCACACACCTCTTTGCGCTTGTCCTCCTCATCGTCGTCGACGCTGAACTTCTCGCTGACCTTCTTCTTGAACGCGGCGTCGTCGAGGTCGGAGCGAGCGTGGCCCACGATGACGAGCGACTTGGGCAGGAGGTCCTGCCTGTAGAGCGCAAAGAGGGCGGGGAACACGAGCTTCTTGGCGAGGTCCCCGGACGCGCCCAGCACCACCAGGCTCAGGTGACCGCCACTACCATCGCCTCCGTGCGCACCACCCTTGGCCTTCTTCTCGTCCTTCTTCTGCTCGTGTTGTTGGCTCATCTCTTGAGTGTGGTACCTTGAATTTGTGAGATTTGTGTGATTTGTGTGATTTCTCTGTTCTTGCTTGAGATTGACTGCAGAGGGTTTATTTGATATGCTGCTGCTGCGCAAAGCAGGAGAAGCCCCAGTGGCGCCGTGATCACGGCGAGAGAGGGAGGTTGTTGGCCGAGATCTGGAGCAGAGGTGCGACCTATTTTCATCTGTTTGTCTTCTTCTTCTTGCCCCCAAGCCCACCACAGGAAATGACAGGAAAAGTACAAAAATATTGTGTGGAAACTAAAAAATGCGAGTTATGAAGGAGCTGATTGGCCGTGCCCCCCTTTATTGGCATGTTTTTACTGACGCGCACGAAAGAGGATGGAGCAGCAGCAGGAGCTGCGGGCAGACCTGCCCGATGAACTGGTGGGGCTCATCCTGGCCTTCACCGACCCCTCTCCCCGTGACCTCTGCCGCTACGCCTCCCTCTGCAAGCGGTAACACTCCCCCCCCCAAATGCCTGCCGCAACCAGTGAGTCGTGACGCGCCTCCCCCCACTCATGTATGCCATGTGGGGGGGGGGCTGTCATCATCACCATCTTCATCATCAGGTGGCACCGGGTGGTGATGGCGGCGGACTCGCCGGGACAGACGGCGCTGGCCCTCTGGTCGCGCCTCGCGCACGACCGCTTGTGGCCCGACCCGAGCCCGACGGCCATCCGCAACGCCGAACGCTCCGGCGGACCCGATCTGTGGCGCCGCCTTCAGGCCTACCGCCGCTGGCGCGACCAGAGACGCGTCCTCGTGGAGTCTCGCGGCGGCCCTGAGGCCCTCCTGCCCTACGTACGCGTCATCTTGCTCGGCTATCGGGAGAGCGCGATCGAGTGTGTCGTGTTGTGTCTGTGGTGTGCCTGCTGACAGGCTCGACATCTTGACACACACACACACACACACACAGGATCGGTGCGAAGTGTCGAATGTGTGCGCTTCCAAGGTGGCGTTTATCAACTCTCTCCTCAACGACTCGGCGTTTGCCGAGAGCAAGAGCCAAGCCGCCCGGCAGGAGCCCCTGTGTACGAACAGAACTCAGTTTGACCATGGCGCCCGACGCTGCTCCAAGCGCCTCTCCATGTGCTTACCTCGTCCCTTCGTTCTTGTGCGTGCGTGCGTGCGTGCGTGCGTGCGTGCGTGCGTGCGTGCGTGCGGCGCGTGGCGCGTGGATGATGATGCCTGCTCGTTGCCAGACATCAAATATGCGATGACCAAGCACGGGCTCAACGCAAGGCAGCTGGTGCGCGACTACGTCAACAGCTACACGCT
Organism: Acanthamoeba healyi; assembly: GCA_000826305.1. NCBI lineage: Eukaryota > Discosea > Longamoebia > Acanthamoebidae > Acanthamoeba > Acanthamoeba healyi. The sequence goes on from CDFA01020686.1 coordinate 5,915, forward strand.
CATCGACAACCTCGCGGTGTGCCAAGACGAAGCGAGCGGAGAGTGGCGTATCTACGACATTGATCTATCCGACGACGAGCTCGCGGTGGCCCAAGCGGAACACCAACGTCAGCTGCTAGAGGGCAACGCTCCCCCAGAATCCAACTCAGCCGAGCGCGCCAAGCTGCTCCACGCCTTTGAGAGCTGTACCAGGGTACGTTCTACCTACCAGCTGAGTGCGCGCTTGTTTGCGGTCATGCGTGTGGTCGCTGAGCTCACTCTCGACACGCAACCACTCCATCAGACGCAAGAGATGCATCCTCACCACGAAAGCGGGCGGGTGTTTGGACTTAACGATCGCAACATCTGCGTGATGGATGCGCGTCAGGGCCAGATTCTCGGTGAGCTCTCCGCACTGTTTGTCTGTCTGTGCGCGCGTGTGTGCGTGTGTGTGTGTGTGTATGTGTGGTGTGTGTATGTTGTGCTGACGTGATCCTGTCATTCGTTCGCGTTGCTGCAACACGCCCAGGCGAAGCGCTGCTACCAGAGGGCGAGTACCAAGAGATGGAGATGCTGAGAATAGACGGCAACCTGTTGGCATTCAAGGCAGTGCACTCCGGCAGTACGCGCATACATTCATTTACGCGCGCAGTGTACTGCTTCGTGTGCTCACGTAACGTGGCGCAGAGTGCGTGGTCGAGGTGTGGGACATCAGGGAGCCGTCGATAGCGCCCATCTATCACCCGCGACTTGTGAACTCGTTGACCACAAGTCTGCGCATGCACATGCACAGAGTACGCCTTCTCTCTCTCTCACTCTAAATCCACGAGCGCGCCAGCATTGTGTCTGACCGTGTCGTACGGGAGAACAACAGAGGAAAGAGCTGTGGATTGGAGCCCTCGATTCAGCGAGCAACGACGTCTCGGTCTTCATGTACGACATGCGAAGCCCGGATCCCGTCTGCAACGTACCTACTCATCCCTCCCATCGACCATCACTCCTAGAGCGCTCGGGGCCTAACTCGCCGCACAGATCGACTCGGTGGCTGATGACGGCTTGTTTGTCAACGATGAGTTTGTAGCATTCGGAAACTGTACGTGGGCTGTGTGGACTATATCCATGTGAATGCGCGTCTGATGCATAGAGAGCTCTGTATGTTGTGGGTTTGTCGTGTCGCGTTGCTAGCGAATCGGGTGCAGGTGTTTGACAGACGGAACCTCAGCACCCCCGTCCGTACGCCGCACCCTCCAAAGGAGCGCGCACGCACGCACGCCCAGCGCTGAAACTGTGTTTGTGTCTGCCTTCACACAGTGACGCACGAGCAACACTCGTACCTGGTGACCGACGTGGCACTTACCAGCGACCACAAGAAGGTCGTGTCTTGTGCATGGGACGGACGTCTGATTGTCACCGGTGCGTCACCGTACTGCAACGCACACGAGCGTTGGGTTTCGTGGTGATGATGATCTCCTCGTCTCACGCTCACGTGATGAATGCGGGGCGGATGGCCGTGCCGCTCCAGACATTGGCACGGGAGAGAGCAGGTCGCTGAACCTGTCGGCCAAGCTGGGGCAGATGCAGCTGATCACGGATAGGATCGTGGCAGTGACGGACGTGATGAGCGTGGTGTCGTTTGTCGATCTCGACACCATGGAGCTTCTGCGCGCCTACGAGGTACCCATATCGCACGCATCAAGCACTCGGCTGCGCTCTCACTATCTTATCTTCATCACACTCACCATCATCACCGTCATCGTCGCCGTCACACAGGTGACGAGCAACGGGTGCGGCAACAACTGCACGTTCGTGATTAACGAGACCAAGCTAGGCGCCGGCATGGGCAACGGACCTGTGGCCGGTCACTTTACCGTGTTCGACCTGGCCCTCGACACAGGCGAGCCCGACCCGAGCGAATGAACACATTCAGCTTCGCTCCCTCTCGCTTTCGCACAACAGCTTTCACAAGTTGGGCGTAGATGTCCACAAAACCTTTGTTGCTGTTGCGAAATAACGCAAATATTTTCGTTTTGCGCACTGCTCAGGCCGTTGTGGTCAAGGAATTTAAAATATTGCCCGTTTTCTGCGACAAAGACGCTAGCCCAAAGAAATACATAAAGAAGAGGATGTCGCAAAGGACAAGGACAATGGAGGAACTCATGCCAGAGCTGGTGGCGCTGGTGCTCGATCAAGTTGACAGCCTCGACATCGCCGCGTGCCGCTTCGTGTGCGCCACCTGGATGCGCGCCAGCCGGCGACGAAAGGCCGACGAGCAGAACTTCAGCATGCGTGTGGCAGCAAACGGCTGGCTTGGTGTGCTCCAGTGGGCTCGCACCAACGGCTGTCCTTGGGACCAGTGGACGTGTGCGTTTGCAGCCAGACAAGGCCATCTTGGCATGCTCCGGTGGGCTCGCACCAACGGCTGTCCATGGGGCAAGTGGACGTGTGCGTATGCGGCCAAGGGAGGCCAGCTTGAGGCGCTGCAGTGGGCGCGGGACAACGGCTGCCCATGGGACGAGTCGACCTGCACTCATGCAGCTGCGGGAGGCCATCTCGAGGTGCTGCAGTGGGCTCGTGCCAACGGCTGTCCCTGGGACGAGATGACCTGTGCCTATGCTGCTCGGGGCGGCCACGTCGAGGTACTCAAGTGGGCACGCGCCAACGGATGTCCATGGACCGCCATGGCCTGTGCGAGTGCAGCCTGGGGAGGACATCTCGAGGTGCTCCAGTGGGCGCGGGCAAACGGCTGTCCGTGGGACATGTCAACCTGTGCCAAGGCAGCCGAGGGAGGCCATCTCAAGGTGCTCGAGTGGGCGCGCTCCAACGGCTGCCCGTGGGATGTGTAAGGCAGCCATGAATGTGCATCATTGCAGACTCATCTTGATTAGCATTGCCATGCTGTCATCAGAGAGACAACGCACCAAGTTGGCTGTGCGCTCGAGCAGGAGGGTCAGGTCTGGAAGAGGGTGAGGGTGGCCGAGCGATGTTCCTCCATGTGGATGTCGTGCCGCACTCGACGCTTGCTGCGGTCGCGGAGGAAGAGCTCAAAGTAGCGCGAGCGCGGCTGCGGGTCGTGCTTGGCGATGCTGGGTACGTCGCGCGCCAACAGCTGTCGCCAGAACACGTCGTCTCGGAGCACTTCCTCGAACAGGCGACACACCTGGGTGCGTGTGTTCGTGTAAGACAAGAGAGCTCGCCAAGGAGCGGAGGAGCGCGCACCATCATGACACGGCCAAGGGACACGGTGTCGAGCTTGCTGAAGATCAGGCAGAGCAGCTCGTGAGGCAGCACCGCAAAGAAGTTCACGTTGGAGAAGACCGGATCGTATTCGCGCTTCGCGGCGAGCAGCTTGCGCAGGTGATAGTTGGGCGTGAGCGTCTTGTGATCAAGTCTCTGGCCTGCGCGTGCAATGTGTGCGAGCGAGTTGTGAGGCCAAGCAGAGCAGGAGGAGGCCTGCTAATAGGCAAGAAGGTCAAACCTGTGAGCGGCGATCGATGGTGCCCTTTGAGGTAGAGCTTGATGGCCTGCCGTTCGTAGGTGTGGCCGTCGGCGCAGAACACGGGGTCCTTGAAGATGCCGCGCGTGAGCGGGCACAGGAAGTGCAGCATCTCCCGTCGGTTACGCACATCGCTGAGGGGTCTGGCGGGCGACAGCAGCGCCAGCGGCGTAGGGAAGTAGGGCTTAGGCGATCGGCCGTCGTGCTCCTCCTTACGCGCCAGCTCCACACGATTGTCCGAGGGCGACTGCCAGCTGAACGCCGACAGCGGCCCGCCGGGCGTGGTGGGCTGCTTCGGCTTCCGGTTCTCCGTTTCTCGATCGGTGCGGGTGGAGTCAATGTCGTCGTTCCCGTGCTCCTCGCCATCACTGTCGTCGAGCAGCTTCTCTTTACCCTTGCCCGCGGCTCCCTGCTGTTCGTGACGGTCCCCTACCAAGGCGCTCATCCGCTCGAGCTCCGATTGCAGGTGCCGAATGAACTGAGCCTGTTTGTACCAGAGAGAGAGAGAGAGAGGCAAGGCCACAATGAGGAGTCGCGCTCGCAACTGTGCAGATCAAGAGAGGGGCCACGTCTCTTCGTTTTGTACCTGCTCTTCGTTCTTATGCTCCGATACCTTGAGCAGAGCTTCCAACACCTCCACCGAGCGATGCTGGTTCATCACCGGTTTGTTCTTGATCTTGCTCGCCCTGAGCACAGAGAGAGAGAGAGGAGCCGTGTGAGAATGGATGAGGCAGCTGCGGCCAAAGACACGACGCTGGGCCGGGCTGGGCTACCTGAAGCCAAAACGAAGAGTGGAGAGCGTCTCGAGGGCGTTGTAGCTGTTCGGCGAGCAGTTGACGATGAGAGTCGTTCGCGCGTTGCCGCCCAGACTGGAGGATTGAACATACATGTCAGAGCTGCGCAATCAGACGAAAGCGTACGCTCGTCGAGCGCTCGAGCAAAGAGAAAGGAGGATGTATCACTAGTGAACGAACCTGTTCTTGAGCAATCGCGTGAGCTTGCTGTTACGATAGGGCACATGCCTCTTCTCACCCCCGCTCAGCGCGGAGATGACGTTGCCGAGAGCCAGCAGCGACTGATTGATCTTCTTGGCCTCGTCCAGGCGTAGTCCCTCCGCACCTGGGAGTCCAGAGTTGGTCAGTTTCGCGATGCGTTCAGCCATGACTATGCCGCACGAGTGTGTGCGACGAGGATGAGAGGAGTGTACCGGTCTTGTCGGCCTTCTCAGAGCCAGCCAGATCGACGAGATACAGCTGCGCCTTCTGCGTGACATCGTTGATCGAGTCGCTCTTGGTGATGGTGATGAGGAATATGGCGTGTCCGCGCGAGCTCTCGTCGTTGGACTTGGTGAAGGCCACCATGCGGTTGCGCGCACCGCGCTGCATGGTCGCGATGATCTCGTTGCTCGACAGCATGGTCAGCACTTCGGCGCCATTGACGACCACGCCGCCGCCCGGCTCATCGAGAATCTCCAGGCGCCTCTCGGGGGCTGTACACGACCACTCCAGATCAGCACCCGATCAACATTCGTTCACACATGGGACGGCAACGCCGCACACGAAGTGACTCGTACCAAGCAGGTCCCTAGCCTTCTCCATGTAGATCTCGAGATAGGACGCGCACACGTCGATTTGGACGTGTGATGGAGCCTGGGCCACCTGATAAAAGATCTCCTCCATCACCCGTGGGATGATCCCCTTCATACCCTGATCGTAGCCCATCTCATGCAGCTTGGGGTCGTCAAAGCCCGGACCCTGGTTTAACCACATCAACAACGCACACGATCCCCACGCACACGAAGGAAGAGAGAGAGAGGACAACGATCAGAGAGAGATCAACGTAACGACGTCGGGCAAACGAACGGGAGAATGTCCTCCTCATACCTGCATTGTGTACGTCTTGCCGGCGCCCGTTTGGCCATACGCAATGATCGCCGCGCTGAATCCGTTCAACACGTCTGTACACGGCCGCGCGTGTTAAGTGTTGCACGCACGTTGATCACACAAAGAGAGAGAGAGAAGAGTGCGAGGCGCCTGTACCCTCCACCATAGGCCGCGCGGTGTACTCGTAGACCTCGTCCTGCGGCGCGTGCTCGTCGAACGCTCGATTGAAGGTGAAGGTCTGCGTTTTCCCGTTATCTGGCTGTTGTGCGTAACGCCATGCAACGATTGTCACGAGTCATGAGGCTCTCTACATTGTGCGTTGGTGCGTGTGCGTGTGTGCGTGTGCGTGTGTTGGTGCGTGTGCGGTCGGCGAACCTCGTAAAAGACGGACTGGCCATCGCCACCGACGCGCACGCAGTGTGTGCCGCCTGCGACGCGTAGTCAAAGATGCATCTTCCGCGAGTTAGTTCACCACCGGCGACCACACCCCATATGCACGCACACCGAGCGAAAGAGAAGAGGAACCTTTGGTCAGCTCCAGATCGGACGGGGGTCGAAATCTGCACACGACGCGGATGTTCTCTGCATCCTCATCATCCGCGGCGGCGGAGGGAGAGGACGTGCTGCTACCCCTCGTCTCTGGCGGGAAGAGCGGTCCGCCGGTGGCCAACGTGTGCCGCCGTTTGTTCTTGCCGCCGCTTCGTCTCAGCCTTCGCCCCTGTCCCCCTCCTCCCGGCGACTCCCGGCTGCTCATCTCTGTTGGCAACTCGAATAAATTTGCATTTCAATTTTGAGCCGTATTTTATTTTATTTTTTTAATCCCATTTCGCAGAACAAGTTATTCCATGAATATCCTGGAACTTACACAATTTTCTTGACTAATTTCTCTGAGTCTTGAGGATTTCCTGGCTGGTCTGTCTCACAACTTCTTTATTGCTTTGACCACTTGGGTGGCACCAAGTGGTTCATGTTATTGATTCTTTATCCACTTCCTCTGTGTGGACATGCAGGGTCAGGGCACAGATCACCATCACATAGCTGGGAAGCAATATGGCAATGCTGAAGTGACAGCAAGCACAAGCAGTTGGAGGGTTCTGTGTGAAGTCCTTGCCATAGATTGACACAACAACCATGAACGAGATTTCTTCGTCATCATCATCTTCATTTACTGCGGGACCACACCTCTGGTCCGGTCCAGCAGCCGCTCCATCGTCAACTCTTCGCTGCCGTTCACGTTCTTCCTGCCCTTGAACGGCTCGCGGACGTGCAGCATGAAGGCTCGCGCGTTGTCCGGTGGCGGGTACGGCCAGCCCTGGTTGTAGTGCAGGAAGGGGTTGACGGCGGCCACGAGCAAGAAGAGCGACTTGCCCTCTGTGTCCGTCACCGTTAAGTCAGGTATGCCCCGCAGCGCGTCGTGCGTGGCGTTGCCGTCGAGCCCAGCCAGCTGCGCGAGGAGCTCGGCCAGCCGCGGCTCGGCCTGGCTGTTGGGCACCGATCGTCGCACGTGCGGTCGCCACATGCGCACCTGGCCGTGTCGCTTGATCAGGGCCTCGCGGCGTGCGATGAATGTCTTGACATCGACGCGCATCAGCCGTTGATGCTGATGATCATCATCACCATCATCAGCACATTGTCCATCACCGTGATGACCGTGTGAGGGGACGTCGTAGTCAAAGAGCTGGACAAACTCGTCGGTGTCGAGGACGAGGACAAAGTCAAAGTCGGCCTGCCACCGCACCATCGAGTCGAACACGCGTCCGATCTGCAGCGAGTAGTGCGCCTCTGGCATCGGCGGGATCTGGACTTCGACGAGACTGACCCGCTCGCGCACGCCCGGGTGCCTGGCCAGCGCGCGCTCGACCTCGGACACATCGAGCGACGGCGAGACGATCTCAATGACGACGTGGTCGACGCCAACAACGTCGAGCGTCCACAGGAGCCAGAGCTCGGAGTCCGCGTTCCACGAGAAGCGCGACGTCAAGGCCGCCACGCGCACCCGCGCCGCGTCGCCGGACGCTCGCACGACGCCCACGCTGGTGGCGGCGGCGGCCCACGGCGCCGTCGGGAAGCCGTGGGGAGGACGAGGGAGGAGGAGCTCGGCGGCGATCTGGCGGCGGGCGTGAGGGAAGTGGACGACCTCGTCCAGCGGGAAGCGGACCGCCTCGTCGGCGTGCGTGCCGGCGTGGATGCTCATCGAGGCCCCGCCTCTGCCGGCGTCGGCGCGGCGTGCGTCGAGGAGCGACGCGAGGCGGCGGTCGTCGAGGAGGAAGGCGCAGCGGACCACGACCTCGAGGTACAGCGCGCCCCTGTGCATCCGGTCGTTGGTGTTGCGCGGCAGCGTGACCATGCAGGCCTCTGGTTGCAAGGCGTGGTCGCCGCCGCTGCTGCCGCCGTCGCGCCATTGCAGCTGGGCTGATCTGAAAGTCCGATTCGTCACCTCCGCGCCGGCGTGGGGGTCAAAGACGCGATGGTGGACGGCGAGCAGCGCCTGGAAGACGTGCAGGCTTCGGCCATCGGCGGCGGCGGCGAGCGCGTCGGGGAAGGTGAACTGCTTGCGCAGGTCGCTGGGCAGGTTGGAGGGGAAGACGCGGTGGTCGGCGATCACCGACACCACCCGGAACGACTCGTTGTGCGAGAGATGATGCCACGGCAAGCGCGCGACGTAGGCTGCGCCGAGCGGCCGTGGCGCCGAGGGTGAAGAGGAAGGAGATGAGCTTGGTCGCCTAGTTGAGGCCTCGGGGATAAATGAGGACGGGGCAGCGGCGGAGATGATGGCCGAGGCCTGGAAGGAGTGCAGCAGGCGGTAGTGGAGGAAGCACAGGAGAGGCACAAGGACGAGCAAGACCACGGCCAAGGCCGCCTTCCTCCGCTTCTTCATCATCGTGGCGATGTGTTCGTGTGTGTTGTGTTTGTGTGCTCGCTCCTTTCCATCTCTAGCGATGAGCCAATCGGCAGAGAATTCATTTTAATCGACCAATCAAACGAGGCCAGGAACAAGCTCGGAATTATATGTTGCATGTGGCCGTGTCAGGAATGCTGCCGCTGCGGGCGCCCGCAGAGGCTCCGCGAGGAGAGTTGCGTTCGATGATCATGCTGTTGATCCGCTTGCCCTTGAGCTTCTTGCCGATGTTGTTGTCCCGCTTCTCCTCCCGCTCCTTCTTGTTGTCTTTCTTCTTCTCCTTCTTGTCCTTCTTCTTGTCCTTTTTGCCCGCCCGGCCGCCGTCCTGAGGCTCGTCGTCTCCGCCGCCGCCTCGCGGCGTGTTGAGAGCGCTCACGTCGGATTCCTCGGAGATGCCCGACAGCGAGGACGACGAGCCGCCGCCGCCAGAGACGAACGACGACAGCGACGATGAGACGGCGTCCATGCTGCCCTTGCGTCCGCTGTTGTTGCCTCCACGAGGCGTGTGCTTGGTGCTGTCCGTGCTCGCGCTGCGCTCCTTGCTCACCGTCTGCTTGCCATTGGGGCTCTCGGCGCTGCTGCTGCGTCGTCGCACGAGCCGCGGCGTGATCAGCGCGTACGACGAGCCGGCCGACGACGGCGCCGACGGCGATGAAGACGGTGACGACGATGAAGAGGCCGTCGCGCTGCCGGGGTAGTGGCTCAGGTGGTGATTGTAGCTGTTGCTGGTGGCGCTCGCGTAGTTGTTGTCGAAGCTCTCGCAGCGCTCCTTGCTCACCGATCCGAGGAGGCTCACGCTCCCGCTGCGGTCCTTAGTGAGCAGCACCGGGATGTCGGGATTCGAGGCCGACCGGCTCTTCAGATCCTTCTGTCTTCGTGCCAGCAAGCTCACCGACTTCTGTTCGTAATCGTGTGCGTGTGTGCGCGTGCAGTGCGTGCAGTGTGGTGTGCGTTAGTCCTGCGCATAGGCAAACCTGGCCATGCGGCGCACGAGCGTACCCATTTCTGCACAGGAGAAGAAGAGACATCGTCAGTTTCGGAGCTCCATAACACTCGAGAGCGAGAGCGGGGGGCGAAAGCTAGGCGAGCAAGTGTGAGCGCGTACCGAAGGGAGTGACTGCTGGATGAGTTCGGTCAGCAGGGAACAGCGAGTGCGGATGATGCGCTCCGATAGCGGATAGGTCTGGTAGGCAGCTCGCTCGGCGTTCACCACTGCGCGCGAGAGGCGGAAGATAAGGTGTCAGCGGTGCGTAATCGGAGCTTGGTGCGAGAGAGAGAGAGAGAAGAGGCGAACGCTTGGTGTAGAGGAACTCGGTGAAGTCGCGGCCCTTGTCGAACACAGGCGTTTCGGTCGGCAGGCGAGGACCGAACAGCGGCACCTGATGCACGAAAACACACACGGCGCCACGTGAGCGCAAGAGAACCAGAATGGGCGCACGAGCACGCATCGAGCACGACGTACGGGTTGAGAGGCGGTGACAGCCACGCGATAGCGCGTGAGGCCGTCCTCTGAAGAATCATCCTTTTGCACAACCACGAACACCTCTGGAGCACGCGCAGCACGACACAGAGCCAAGTTAACGCCACGCGATCACTGAACGAGCGCGCAATGGGTGGTAGTACTGTTGAACTGGGAGGTGAAGGAGATGGGCGAGAAGGGCGTCTTCCCGTCCACAAAGATGATCACCACCACGTCGTTGCCGATGTGCTGTTTCCGCTGCACCTGCTGCTTGTCCTTTGAGCGATACGGCAGCAGGGTCGATACGTGGAACCTGAGCGCGCGCACAAGCAGGCGTCAGCAGTGATTCGGCTTACTGATGGCAAGCCAAGGCGGACGTACATCATCTCCAGGCCTCGCCAGTGTCGATAGAGCGAGTACTTGCCCATGCGATCATCTGATCGAGCATCCGAGCAGTGTTAGTAAAATGGGACACGCACAACGCATCACCGCACACGCACATGCACATGCACATGCACATGCACATGCACATGCACATGCACATGCACATGCACATGCACATGCACATGCACATGCACACGCACATGCACATGCACATGCACACGGGCATGAGGTGACGTACTTTCGGTGTCGAGACCTCCGCGGTAGCCGGTCCATCCCTTGAGTCGGATCTTGTCGCCCAAGCACTCGAGGAACTCTTCGAACGCTGGACTACCCTCCTCTGTTCACGTCCACATAGCCACACACACGAGCTTTGTGAGCATCGCGGTGGCGGCGCCATCCCCTGGCCGGCGTAACGCCTGCAAGAGAGAGAGAGGGGAACGCCGCACCATTGTTGAGCATCTCGTCCTCTGAGATCTGTCCGTCCTTGCAGTAGATGATTCCGAACTTGTGGGCGCACACCATCATCCCCATCTCAAGATCCTTGAGCTGCTTTGTTGCTTTCGCACTCTGATGAGGCAGATCGTCGCCATTCACGCGCGCGACAGAGGCAAGTGCGCGTGTGAGCGACGTCGGAGCTAAACGGAGCGGGAGCGAGGAGGGGCTGGGTCACCTTGAGCTGATGAAGTTCGGCGTTTTGGAGGTGCGGGTGGGTGGTCTTCTTGACGCCCTGTAGGAGACCGCTGGTGGTGGGGTAGTGGGCGATACGCGACACCCGACCAGATGGATCCCCGATGGCTCCAAGCAGCGACCCCTGTAGCCCGTGTTAGTTCCGAAAGAGGCTGGCAGGTCAAGCAAGCAAGCAAGAAGAGAGACGCGTACATATTGGCTGCGGATGAGGAACCAGTGGGCGTGTGAAAGGCTGTCCTTCTCCTTGGTGATGGACACAACTGTGCGAGCATGCGTGAAGACGAGATGCAGAGTTAGCGTTGCGTTGCGTTGTACGCGATGCAGTCGTGTGCGACGTGAGATTAGTTCGTACCGATGGGGCCCAGGGTGGGATCAGCGCCGATCATGTTGACGTGCGCTATTGGTGTAATGCACGCACGGGGCGTGAGTTGACAAAACGCAACACTACCAACGGTGATCGAAACCAAGGAACGAGCGTTGTACCCTTCTTGTAAAAGTACTTCTTGTACAACGGAGTGTAGTTTGACTCGCGCTCCAGCGCATACATCTCCTCCTGTGCAGATGAGCGAGTGGAGAGATGGCGCGATCGCATAGGGAGGATGGCGTGAGATCAGAGCGACATCAGAGCGAATCAAAGTGGGAATCGAGGTGTGTGGAGTGTGTTTGTTTGTTTGTTTGTTTGTGTGCGTGCGTGCGTGCGTGCGTGCGTGCGAATGTGTGTGTGTGTGTGTGTGTGAGAGAGAGAGAGATAGGGAGCGTGGGCAAACATACATCTTCCTCCGTGCCTGCAGACTCGGTCGAAGCGAGCGACATCTCACTGGCGGCGATACAGGCACGAGGGCTAAGAGGACAAAGTTAGATCAGCCATGTGCGTGCGCGGAGCAAGATGAATGGAGCGAGAGAGAGCGCGCGTACTTGATGCTTCGACGCTTTGTCGATGGGAAGAAGCGGGGAGACTCGAGCGGCACGCCGGGCACTTCGGCAAGATCGACGCAATAGTCGTCGATCCCGTCCCGTCCCTCCTCGATTCCATCAGTCTCGATGTACCAGTCGGCGCAGGGAAGGATCATCGCGTTCACGTCAAACTGTACATCGTCATACGCGTGGGCGCGTGTGTGAGCTAAACGTTTGAGTTGTGGTGGCTCTGAAGGCGAGACGCGCGTACCGAGGCGGTCATGTCGAGGCTGGTGAGATCCAGAAGCGACCGCGAAACCGTAGACGTCAGCGAGTTGGTGGAAGACGACGACAAGGCTATGTTGCTGTACATGCCCGAGCTCTGTAGGTACCGTGTCACGGCGAGCGGATCGTTGTGCGTGTCAGCGCCATCGCAAGTGTGCGCTATGGGCGCGCGCGAGCGTGGGTGGGCACGATTGGTGGTACCTGGTGGATGGAGAGCTTCTTGGTGGAGTAGGAGAGGCTGATCACATCAAAGACGTGAGTCGAGCTCGGGTCCGAACTCTGCGAGTCGGAATCTGTCTTGCCTGCAACGAGGCAGGTTGTGAGAGGGAGACACTGCGAGGAGGAGGAGGAGGAGGAATGCAGGGAAGTGGTGTTGTCGTTACCCTTGCGGATGTTGGGCATCGAACCGGACCGCAGTTTGGCCTTGTCGACTTTGCCGTCGTTCTTGCGGAGCTGCATGATCCTCTCCCGCCACTTGGCGCCGGCGGTCTTCTTCTCTCCACTGCGCGGCGACGTGCTGCCCGGCTATGGCCATTCCCACATGCAACACACACATGCGTCAGAGAACCATGCCCCCATCGCCACGAGGTGTGCGCGCGTGTGTGTGCGTGGTACGGTGTTTCGTGCGTGTACGTGTGCGCGTGTTGCAGAAGTGATACCAGAGCGAGGAATTGGCCGATGTCTCTTGAAACCTCGAGCTGTTGCTTCTTGTGGGCCTCTGCCGCTGCCTTCTTGTCTGCTCGTGTGTTTGGCAAACGATCGACATTCGCCTCTCTGATCAGAGAGAGACAACTCACGACGATCGGAGGGAGGCCCCACGTACCGCTTTCGGCTTGATGAAGGTACTTGAGGATCTCTTTGGTCCCGGCCTTCATGATGTCATCAGGGATGCGAGCCAGCAGGTCCGGATTGCCTGGTGTCATCGGAGATATAAGTCTTCTCTCTCATGGAGGGTTAAGCGCGGGTGCGGTCATCATGCATAGGATGGTGGTACCGGCAATGTTGAGCGAGCGCAGGTTCTTCAGGCGCCAGAGACCAGGCGGCAGCAGCGTTAGCTTGTTGTTGTTGAGCGACAGCACCACAAGCTCCCGCAGAGAACAGATTTGACTGCGTCGGCACACAAGACAAGCTCACCCGTGAGATCGCCACTCGCGCACCGAGAGAGAAGAGTGAGAGTCACGGTTGTACGTACATGGAGGCCACCGGGCCGAACTTGGTGAGCTGGTTGTGAGAGAGATCCAGCAACAGCAGGCTGGAGAGTCGGGAGAGCGGCAGCTTCTCCTCGCGCACGTAGGTGAGCTTGTTGTGCGAGAAGACGAGCTCCTGCAGCGACGAGAGGTAGCAGATCTGGGGCGGGATCTCTCCAAAGAGGTTGTAGGAGAGGTCGAGCGCCAGCAGATTAGAGAGGAGGGAGAGGTCCGACGGGAACGAGCGATGGTCGAGCGCGTTGTGGTGCAGGCTGAGTCCCATGAGCGAAGACAGCGAGCAGATCTCGGCGGGGATCTCGAGCAGCTCGTTGTACGACAGCAGCAGGTCCTCGAGCGATGCCAGCCGCGCGATGTGCGACGGAATCGACAGCAGTTTGTTCGACGACACGTCCAGCACAGTCAACTGATGAACACAACGCAAACAGAGAATGGTTTGAGCAAGCAGCGCAAGGAATTATGAGCGATGAAGAGGTGTGGGCACCTGTGTGAGCTGGAAGAGCTCGTCGGGAAGAGTCGAGATGAAGTTAAGCGAAAGATAGAGCTCGCGCAGTGATTGCAGCTGTGCAATGGCTCGCGGGATCTCGGTCAACCGATTGTTGCTGTGAAGGTGACATTGTGTGTGTGTGTGTGTGTGTGTGTATAAGGCGTGCATGCGTACGCGATTAGACTACTCGCGGAGAGCGAAGAAAGAAGAGGACGAGTGTGACACCACGAACCTTAAGTTGAGGATTCGCAGATGTTTCGTTGGCGCAGCGCAGAGCGTAGGCGGTATGGTATCCAAGTACATGTTCCTGCACGACACACACGGCTTGAATAGCGCGTTCCTGATGAGGAGAACACAAGAAGGATAGGGAGGATGATCGTACGTGAGATCGAGGGTCTTTTCCTTATTCTTGAGGGCGAGCGTGATCATCTTGGACTCCCAGGCCTTGACCATGAGCCGCAACAGATCCACTTCGCGGGCCTCGTCGTTGGCAGACGTGCCGCCCATCGACTCGTCGCCTGTGGAGTCCGGATTGGTGAAGCTGTCCTCCCGCTCCTGGCCCCACCGCTCCTTCTTGTTCTTCTTTCGCCCGGTGAGTGGCGGCTCGTAGCCGCCCTCCCCGCCCACCATCATGCTCAGCCGCGGACTCAGGAACGTCATTCCCGAACTGGAAACGCGACATGCATGACACACGCGCACACACAGGCGTTAGGCTCGCACGCCATGCGGACAGCGGATGATTGGATTGTAGCGCGTACGTGAGGCGGTTGGTGTCCATCGGCGAAGAGTTGCCGCCCCTCGGACTGTGTGATAACAGGCTCTCTCTGTGTGTGCGAGGTATGTGTATGCATTGAGTGACGGCTCACGAGCGCACACGATCAGGCAGCGGAGGAGGTCCGAGTTACCTGCCGCTACGAGGTGTGCCTTTGCCCTCCTTCGTCACGGTTCCTCGCGTTGGGAACGATCTATCACCATAGCAGTGTCGCACAGGTTATGGTGAGTCTCACACACACGCGTGCGTGATGCGAACGTGATCACGCGAAGGGGCGCTGTGTATGTACCCAAGACGAGGAATGACCAGGGCACCACCGACTGCGCCACGCTCGACCTCGACGCCAATGGCGCTGCTGCTCAACACGATTCCCGAACCGCCTTCGCTGTCGCTGGAGACGCTCTCCATCGAGAGCGATCGCTCGCGCACGCCATCGGAGGAACCCGGCGAGTTGTCGCCACGCATCAATACGTCCGGATCTAAAATGACGACGACGGTCATCACACGGCGGTACGTCAGCCAAACGGGAACAGAGCTGCGCAGAGCAAAGCAAAAGGCCCAAGGTGTGAATGGGGCAGGTACCCGTGTTGACGCGGTTGCTACGTCGAACTGGGATCTCTGGAGAGCGAGATGGCGGCGAAACCGAGAGAGAGAGTGTGTGTGAGAGAGGTTAAGCACAGTGTGCACTACAGTAACGCACGCACGCACGCGCAGCAACAGCTGTAAAACAGAATGAGAGAGAGAGAGAGGAACCGTTCAAGGGACGACGTCGCGGCGCGCCGAGGCGCGAGAGGCGAAGAGATACAGACTCGCGCAAACAGTTGAACTGGCGCAGGTTCAGTTGCTGCAGCCCACGCCACCACACACTTCAGTTCTATTTCGTATATTTTTTAAGAATATTTTTTATGTCCGAGAGATTAGAATTAAAATGTTAAAAAAAAACGTAACTCGGAAAGACACCGCATTTTAATCCAAAATAAAATAAAATAAATAATAAAAGAGATAGCTCCGAGGAAATAATTTTTAAAAAAAAAAAGGGCAGGCCTTCCTTGAAGATGAAGAGAGAGCTGTCTCTTTGTACCTCGATGCCGAGCTCTTGGAGCTTCTCGTCGTTTCGCTTCTCGTCGTCCTCGAGGCCCTCCTTGAACTGGCCGTCGAGGGTGGAGAACATGTCCTCCGGCCGCTTGACCGTGGCGCCTCCGCCCGCGGCCAGTCCCATGCTCACCTTCATGTGCACCCTCTTCCTCTCCTTCTC
>CDFA01020688.1:0-17920 GCA_000826305.1 Acanthamoeba healyi
AACAAATGCTCAATGCGACATGTTCGAAAATGCTAACATCGATTTATTTTGCACACAGAATTGGAGTATAATCCTGCAGATGAGGCGACCATTATCGGCAAGGGCATGTATGGTACGCGCACTCCCCCTCTCCAAACAAATCCGCGAGTTTGCCCCTCTCCTCTCTCTCTCGTACACCTCCACTCGGCCGTGCCTTGGCTCACCGGTTCACGCGTACCAGGTACTGTGTACGAGGGTCGGTGCAGGGGCCTGCGTGTAGCTATCAAGGTCCTCAACGACCAGAAGATGGACGCCAAGAGCCTGCGGAAGTTCAAGGACGAGGTTGAACTGATGGCGTACGTCGATGACCCTATCCTCTTTTCTCTTTCCGCATAGAGGCGCGCATGCTGCACTGCATTCTCACTCACCCATCTGCACCGCTGTTCGGCATCGGCATCATCACAGTGGGCTCAATCATACGCGAGTGGTGCTGTTTCTTGGTGCCTGCATGCTTGAGAACGGGAAGGTGGCGTGTGTGACCGAGTACCTCCCAAATGGTACGGCGCTTCTGTGAGAGCTTTGTACGTCCTCTCCTCTCCTCCGCTTACCACGCTGTCCCTGTTCTGTCTGTACAGGCAATCTCGAGACTGTACTCGAAAGCAAGGACATCCAATTGAGCATGCTGGACAAGCTAAAGTATGCACGAGACATCGCGCTCGGGTGCAACTGGCTTCACCATTCCAACCCGCTCATCATCCATCGAGGTGAGCGCTCTCCTGAATTAATATCATGTGATGTACAGTGTATACTCACCCGCTTTCTATTCATGTCGTGATCACCAACCGAAACGCAGATCTGAAGCCCAGCAACCTTTTGGTACACGCTCTTTCTCGTTCTCGTTCCTGTTGTTGCTTTGAGCGAATGCCTCAGCGACACCTGGAGAGCCTCATCACTCACGTTCGACATTCTTTGCTTTTGCGATCGTTCAGCTCGATGACAACGGACGAGTCAAGGTGTGCGACTTTGGTCTCAGTCTGGCGCAACCAGAACACAGCAAGGGATTCCGATCGTCACGCATCGTCGGCACCCCGCTGTACACCTCACCCGAGACCATCAAGGGCAAGACCATCACCACCAAGGCCGACGTTTATTCGTACGGCGTTGTCCTGTACGTACTACTCTGCGCACCATCTATTTTTTTCATTTCATTTCAATTTAATTTGAGTTTTGTTGCGCAACTCACGATCGTCATCGCTATCATTGTTCTGCGCAGGTGGCAGATCCTCACTCGACTCGAGCCCTTCTTGGAATGCGTAACGTCTCCCCGGTCCACCATCACTCGGCCAAGCGATACAACCATCTCTTTGTGCTCACCGTTGCGATCGTGCTCCTTTTGCACCCACAGGAAGATTCGGATGAGGTCTACGAAGTGGTGAAGAAGGGTCACCGGCCGCCGCTTACTATGCCTCCGCTGCCGGCCGAGACCACGCCCGCCCTCCGACAACTCGTTGCCGATTGCTGGCAGAACAGTCCCCGCAGACGGTATGTGGGCAACGTCTCAGCTATGCAAGCGCAACTGCTGTCAAGCGCTAAAGTACCGCCTATGTGTCCGATGGGTCAACCTGTGCTCATTTCCTTCCCACAGACCGTCATTTGATGAAATCCTCACGCGACTCGAAGTGATGTTGATTGAGTACGCCATACCGGACCCACACGGCGCCGAGCTTTGGAAGTCCCGCTTCCTCGGCAAGGACGAAGTCTCCTGGCCCAAGTTTGTCAGCACCTTTGCCGAAGACGAGCGATTCGGCGCCGCCACCATATCTCCTCACTCGCCGCCCGTTCGTTGCCTGAAGAACCTTCTGGGTACGACATATGATCCTCCTCACCAGCTTGAGCGTTTGGTTGGATGTTGTTCTCACTGCCCTTTTGCTTTGCGTGCTTGCCGATCGTGTCACTGCCGACAGCAACGGAGGCATCGCCGACTGCCGTTGTGACGCTTAAGTCGTTCGGAGACTTTTGCTCGTGGTTCGGCCCGCTCGTACCCGGTTTGCACGATGAGCAGATCAACATCACCAAGAAGATAGTCGCCATCCTTCGATGCCCGTACGCGCGTCCCACCATCATGCACATGGGATCAGGATCAGAGTTGGTGGTTCTCACGTCACGACCTTCAACAACACAGGTGGTTCCACGCGTCTGTCACGAACAAGCAGGCTCGCAGCATGCTGGTACAGCAGCCCGTGGGCACCTTCCTGGTGCGCTACAACGAGAGCGTGCGCGGAGGCTGGATCATATCCTACGTGGCCGAGTCAACCGAGGAGGGCAGTTCGGAGAGCATGCACGACGACGTTCGCAAGAGCCGCAAGAGCATCAACGAGAAGGTGTTCGAGGGCGCCAAGGATATGGACGACAGCAACGGCGTCAAGCGAGGACGCATAAAGCATGTGCGAATCTACTTCGACAAGAGCCAGCCGGACCTCGGCTTCCAGCTGCTGCTGCCCGCCAAGCCCAAGGCCCTGCAGGACCAACCCTCGCCGCACAGATCAGGCTCGTCGCCACTCGACCACGCCACGCTGGCCGGCATCCACGGCTCGTCGTCGTCTTCATCACTCAGCGAGAGCGGCGGAGCCACGGGGATGGGCGAGGCCTTCACGCGCTACGTGTGGTCGTCCTACACCACCTACATCGTCGACTTCATCAGCCAGCTTCTCGACAAGAGCTGGCCCGGCCGCGAGTATCTCGACATCAACTACCCGTGTCCTGGCTCTCGATTTGCTTCCATTTTTGCACAGTCCTCGCCGGGAGAGGAGAGCAGCGACTCGGTGTTGGGCGGCAGCGTGCTGGTGCGGTACCTTAACTCGATGTCGTCGATGGACGACCTCAAGGGGAACAAGCAAAAGGACAAGAAGCCGACCGATCAGGCAGCCGCAACGATCATCACGGCCATCGCTGGGTCTCCGAGGGATGCTGCTCTAAAGGAAGGGAGAGCGCAACAGAACGGAGGAGCGGAGGCGAACGAAACGAAACAGCCACATGTAGAGAAGAAACGAGCGAAGAAGGACGACCACAGCAAAGCGGAGAGGAAGAAGGCAGAGCGGGTCAAGCGAGAGAAGGAGCCGAGTGGCGCTGGCACCACGACTACGACCACCACGACGACGCTAGCCTCGACCCCGTCGAAATCGGAGCGACATCAGAACAACGGAAAGAAGAAGGGCAACAAGAAGGAGAAGAAGGAGAAGGAGAAGGGAGAGCGAGCATCAAAGAGCAAGCCGGAGAAGACGAAAAGGGGCAACGGTGGAGCCGATGAGGCCACGGCCGAGAAGGCTAAGCCAAAGCCAAAGACAATCCTTCAGATCCTCGCCGAACGGGACAAGGAGAAGAAGAAACAGCAGCACATCAAGGAGGAGAACGCCAAGGCGGAGCAGGAGAAGGACGCGAAGGGGGAGAAGGAAAAGGACGTGAAGGAGAAAGGATCGAGGAGACTGAAACGAAGCAAGAAGTCAGACAAGGAGAGCGACAAGGAGAGCACGTCGGCATCGGAGGGCAAAACGCCACCCAAGAAGGAAAAGAAGGAGAAGGGCAGCAAGAAGAAGGAGAGGGAGAGGGAGAAGGAGGAAAAGGCTCTTGCTAGTAGTGGAACTGTAGAGGGGGGCAAGGGCAAGGAGGAGAAGAGCGAAGAGAAGGGCGAAGAGATGGAGAAGAGCAAGAAGGAGAAGAAGAAGACAAAGGAGAAGGGCAGCAGGAGGATGCGGAGGACGGCGGAGGCGGACACCGTGACGTCCAGCGTCACGACGACGAGCTCCTCCCGGGTCTCGACCTCCTCGACCACATTGACGGCCGTCACCTCGAAGCTGGCGACGAGTCCCTCCAAGGCCGCCTTGAAGAAGGAGAAGAAGGAGAAGGACAAGCTCGCCAAGAAGGAGCGGAAGGAGCGAGAGCGGGAGGCCGCCGCCAACAACGGCGCCTGAGCCCGGCACACCGGCGAAACAGAAAGAGACGAGAGAGAGCGAGAGACACACGAAACGGACAAGGAGGGCGATGCGCCGTGTCGATGGTCCAGGAGCATGCACCACCGATCCAGCAAGAGAGAGAGAGAGAGAAGACGTCGACCGAGCAATCCAACGAGAGCGAGAGCGAGACGTACGCTTTTGAGAATATCAAGTTACTATTTATTTTACTAAACCCCCCCTACCACACCCCACCCACACGACCTCGCAGCACCAGTGCGGCACCATCGTCTGCTTGTATGTGTGTGTGTGTTTATGTACAAGGTGGAGGCTGAGGGGGTGTGTGTGTCTTATGATTTGGTGGTTTCGTGATGGTGATGTTCGGCAGCGGCTCGGCCGGCGTAGAGGGCGATGAGGTGGAGGACGGTGTGGGGCTCACGGCAGGAGAAGCCCTTGCGGATCCAGCTGCCCGTCGTCACCAGCACTCCCGGGTGTTCGCCGTGAAAGCGCTTCATGTCGCACGCCCACCACACGTTGCTGCTCATGCACATGCCTGCGCCCACGTCACATGCTCACCGTGTCAGAGGAGGAGTGATGTGAGAAAGAGCTGTCGTTGCACGTACCCCATGACTTGTAATCGAACGCGGGGATGAGGTTCTCGAGACTGCACAGCTCCCAGCCCTTCACGTGCTCCCAAGGAACGAACTTGGACATCGTCGTTGGAAAGTAGTACCTGGTACGTACCCCACACCCACCACACGCCGCCCCATGTCGTGCATGAGAAGGAAGGCCGCACACTCGATGTTGCACTCCGCCATCGCACCGGGGGGGGGGAGCATGACTTATGCAGAAGCAAAAGAGGAGCGGGGGGCGCAGTGCAGTCGTACCACTTGATGGTGATGCCATGACTGTCCACATCCACAAACTCGTCGCTGTACCTCTCCTCCGGGATGCTGCACTCCTCTTGCCGCTGCTGCATTCTTTTTACTGTTCTGATTCTCTGTTCTCAGGGCCCTGTTTGCCAGCGGCTTGGGTCTTCTTCCTGCGCTTGTTCTCGGCTAAAATTCACTGAGACAAATAACGAAATCTCAAGGAAATTCAAAATATATTCACCAACATCTTGCCGTGTGGGCCGTTGTGGATCACATTTCATCGTCGCCTACGAAGTTGTCGGCTTGGAAGGTGGCGAAGGACGTGTCGATCTCCATCACGGGCTGCCAGCCGCCGGAGCGCGACTTGCCCCGGAGGAACTTGAACCACACCAGGAATCCGATCGCGCCCAAGATCAGTGTGAAGGTCATCAACACGCCGAAGCCGATCATCAGGTTCTGCATTCGTGCTCATGTTAGAGAGAGCACTTGCATAGCCTGACACTTGCTGCATAGAGCTGCGGCAACAGCTGACGCACCGTCATCGTGAACATTCCTGAGGGCTGTCCTACTCCGTTGCCACCGTCGGCCTCCCTCGCCAACGCGCAGCCGACACCAAGATCTGGCCATCCAGAGGGACATGTTAGTTCAGGTAATATGACTTGCACAATCACGACACGTTCACGTACGTGGCAGGCAGATAAGAGCCAGCTGGATGGTCGCCGGCGTTGCCTCGTTCTGTCTCTTCGACACCGTTTCAGCGGTGCTCCTGCTCTCGGCCTTGGCCTTGGCCGCCGCTCTCCTCTGCTTCGGGTGACCCGCGATGGGCAACAGCCTGTTGACGAGCACCTCGTCAGGCTTAATTGTCGTGATGATGGCGCGTCCGATGGCGATGGCGTGCGACGTACCTCTTGTGGCCTTGCTGGCTGCCCTGATCTGATGAGGTCACGACCTTTCTGACGGCGAGTGGATGGAACGAGCCTACGCTGGTCGACGCGACGGACGACTGTACACCATCTGATCTCCTCTCTGATGATCGAGCAAAGGCAAAGACTTGCGGTCAGCTAATGGCACATGGATAGAGAGAGAGAGAGAGAGTGCGGGCGGAGGATGAGGTGTACTCCAGCCATCATAGTAGTCGTCGTCGTCGCTTACACCCGCTTCGGTCGAGTTATGACCCGGCGAGAGCCAGTTGTTGCCGCTGCGCCACACGGCGAACGCCGTCGTGCAGTTCTCCGACACGGCCAGCACGGGCCAGTGCTCGTTGTTGAACAGACTGTTCACCTGGAAGCGGTGCCCGATCTCCAGCGAGTGGGACCTCAACTCCACACCTTCCACTCGCGTGGTGTTGTCCGAGCTACGCTCCAACACGCGTGCAGGAAGTCGATTGAGTCTTCAGAGACCATACCACATCACTTCTGCAAGATCGCGGTGTACTGTACCTGCCGCTCTCGAAGACAACAAGGTACGAGTTGGTGTGATTCACGTAGGCAGCCGCAGGATGTCTATCATACGAGCTGTCACTGTGGCCCAATATCCTGTGTGTCGTGCGTGAGTGCGTGTTAGTGGGTTGGATCAGCTTCGCTCGCGGGAGAGATGAACGGTGGATGGGGTGTAGGTAACTGGAATTGGCGCTTGGGTACGGTCACGTTGCTGAGCAGCTGAGAGGCCACGTACTTGCGATCGCTGATGCCTGCATGCTCGGCCAACGGCCGGTGTGAGTTTAAAGCGCAGCGATAACCAGTGCGGAGAAAGCAGCGGAGGTCTGGTACCATCAACCTCCCAAGTCAAGAGGAACTGGTCGTCCTTGGCCGAGTAGGTGAGCTTGGCGTCGTGGTCATGAAGAGCCAGAGAGGTGCCGTTGTTTTGCTACGTCGTTGTTGCCACGGTGCGCGTTATGAGGTCAAGGTTGTTTTTGATTGACGAACTGAACAACGGAGAAAGCTGTACCTGAACGGTGGAGCCCACCATGCGAATGCCCTGAGAGACCAACCCGAGCGGCGTCCCACCCACGATCACTGCTCCGATGTCGGTTTTCTGCATGTGCAATACAATGGGGCGAGGTGATGAGAGTGTCAGAGAGAGCCAGCGAAGAGAGGAGTGGGACTTGGCGTCGCAGGAGTCGTACGCCATCGGCCATCTGATCCCACTCCCACACCACGTAGAACATGTTGGAGGGCGGGTGGTAGGTTACGAATGGCTCCCGGTCAATGTTGGCTGTACCCAGCAGCAGGTCTGCATAGAACGAGATCAGAAACCATCGACGGATGATGGTGCTGGTGTAAAAATCCAAAGGCAGGCGCAGCACTCTCTCCGATCTGATGGGTTGAATTGAGCTTCACTATCGCCACTCCGCGCTCGTCATCCTCCAGCTCGTGTGCCAGCACTGCCACGCGAGATCAGTACAAACAATGGCAAATAACACGTGAACGTTCGCCGGTGATGATGGATTGTTGCGGACCAAACGCATTGTCCACCGGCGAGTAGGCCATGTGAGGAGCGCTGTCTCTGCCGCCAGTGTAGCTGACCAGCAGCGCAGTCTCGTCCATGCTCCCGTCGCCCTTCACCGCTCGCCCGGCAATGTCGAAGTCGGAGCCATCACCTGCAGAAGGCGTGAGCACACTGCACTTCAAAGCAATTGCAGTGAGCGCGTTATGTGGCGAACAGCGCACCGCTATAGTCGTACTCCCACACCACCATGTAGTAGTCGTCTCTCGAGTTGTACGCCACTACTGGAAACTCCTTCCGCTCGGGGCCAAGCTGCCAAGCAAGCAAGTTAGGTCGGTGGAGCGGGCGGTGACGAGGAGGACGAGGAGGAGTCTCGGTGTTGGCGTTACCTCGCTGTTCTCGTCGTCATAGCTCCAGATCGAGATGGGGCCTCCGATGGCGACTCCAGACTCGCTGAATCGCTGGCCGAGGATGGCAGTCTGGTTGGGTATCTGATCTCACACGCACGCGCACACGCAACATGACCGCATGCACGTCACGCAAGGAAGAGAGCACACGCGACGAGAGCGTCGTTTCGTTGAGAGACTAGGGCGCGCCTGGCAAGCTTACCTCTTCGCTGAGGTAGACGAGGAAGAACTCGTTCCTGAGGCTGTTGTAGACCACGTCGGGCTGGCTGCTGCGCAGCATGACTCGTCGGTCGGTCAAGGTCCGCTCCGGAATGCCCTCGCACACCCTGAACGTCCCCGTTCCACCCTGCACACCTTTCGCCAGCAGCGTGAGCACCAACACGCACACGCACACACGACCGCGCATGAGCTGTTGTGCTAATCTTGCTTCGCCTTCATATGGTGAGTTCTCCTCCCTGCCCTCCCAAGGTGAAAGATCTTCACTTACCTGGTGCAAGAAGGGCGAGAACCGTCGTCAGCACCGCCAGCACGAGCACAGCGAGGGGTCCTGGACTTATCTCCATCTCATGAACTGCAACAGCGCTCTTCAATCCTCTGTCTGAGCTCTCTTGAGAGCTGTGTGACGACCCAATTATGGTCAGTGTCCTGGAGCGAAAAAAATTCGCCTCAGGCTGGTCTGTGAGCTGGTCCCGGTGATGGTGCCACAGTGGTCGTTTGGTGGCACAGTGTGGAGGCATGCCTGCACCAGACACTGCGGCACATCTGTCCCCCCCCCTCCTCTGTTCTCTTGCATATCGCAAGCGATGAGATCAAGTGATGGAGGTAATGCAACGCAATTCTTGTTGGTAGTGGTGGCAGTGGGCTAGTCGTATGATATCTCGTTGGCGCCCGCCTCGGTCGTTTCGTCGTGCACGACGTCCGCCACGAAGCACTTGGTGGCCGCGATGAACTCGGCCACGTTGCAGCCCAGCTTGACGTCAATCTGGGGGCAAGAGGGGATGAATGTGAATGCTGCAGTGTTGATGGGAGAGCCAAGGCAATGATGCACGTACGTGTCCTCCACCTAGCCACATGAACTGCGGGCTCAATCGCGTGAGGCGATCACTGAGGATGACCGGTATGGGAGTGGTCATGCCCACCGGACAGACAGCGCCCTTGCCGAACCCGGTCAACCGGTCGCTGATCTGCGTGCGCACATACACGGCACAGCAAGGCGCGTGAGACGGCTGTGCGGCCTCACCACGAGTCGGAGCGATGGCGCGGACGGCTCGCACCTCCTCTGGCGCCAAGGTGAACTTGAAGTGCTTCTTGGAGATCTCAGGACTCAGCTTACGCACGAACTTGAACACTGTGAACGATCATCAGTGACATGACACAACGATGGCGTTAGCGGACTGTGGCATGTACCCTTCTGCGATTGCAGCCTCGTGGTGTACTGGATGATGACGGCGTAGTATCGGCTGTTGCGAGGCTCTGCGCAGTCCGTGCGCGTGCAGTGCGTGTTCTCCAGCAGGATAGTCTTGCACAACTATGCGTGCACGCACACAAGCGAGTGGTCGCGCGCACGTCAGGCACAACTCTCAAGAGAGCTGAAAGTGGTGACGCTGGGACGAACCTGGTGCACTGACGGAGCGCCCAGGCATCGTCGCCTTCGCGCGAGGGGCCACTCGTAGTACGTGGAAGGCACACGACGGAACCTGGCTGTTTGGTTGGAAGAGGGAGTGGGTCAAGTTCACGATGAGATTGCTGCAATTAAATCTTTCATGAAATCGTGAGGGGGGGGCACCAGAGGGGATGGGCAGGGCCTTGGCGGCTTGCTTGACGCGCGCGACGGGCTCGTCGTCCTTGGGCACCTCTGCCAGCGCCGCCTCGGCCCTCATCACGCGCTCGAGCAGCTGTTCGAGCGCCCGGAGCACGTCCTCCTGCCGCGCCGCCAGTGGGTCCTGCGCCAGCGATGGCCCACAGTGCCCGTGCTCCTGCTCCTTTTCCTGCATGCTCAACACTTCCATCTTCACTCTGTCCTCGCTCTTCTGCAGCCGAACTCAACTGAGCTGAGCTCCGGAGCTCTAGCTCCGGAGCGTCGACCTCTCAACACGAGTGCACCTAATGACCAGGCAGGACAAGAGAGATGGAGAGCAAAAGGAAGGGGATAGCGAGAGAGATAGCAGCATGTGGACGATAGAATGCTACCACTGCACCACACCAACGAACACCCTTCCCTTGTGGGGGTCGGGCTCCATGTTGGCGCCAGGAATCGAACCTGGGTCTCTGAGACCCTAACTCAACGAAGAACCACATCGCCAAACTGCTCCCTGCGCCACCGATATCAGTTCAGATCGTGAAGCAACGTATGTGCTCGTATGGTGAGGGTCATTCACGATCGTCCATTCCCCAACCTGTCACAGAACAGTCCTTCGGGTCAGCGTTGTTGTCGGAGCCAGGGCTCGTTCCTGCGTCCTGCGTCCACCAAAGAATTCAAAGAACTCTTACCACAGAGCTAACGCAAACACACACGACGAGAGGCACAGGGGATGGAGCATCGACGTCTCTTCCCCATCCCGGTGGCAGACGAGCCAACAAGGGACCATGCTGCAAGCGTACTAGCCCCCTCATCCCCCGGAACCCAACTGTCACCCGTTCCGCTGTCTCGCCCTGTGTGCTGATGTTGCTGTGTGCGCGTGCGTGGTGGGGGGCGGGGCAGACACCAGACGCAGCTGCGGCGGTGGCAGGCGGCCGGTCCTACGCCAAGGCTGCAGTCGAGCACGAGCAGCGCGAACGCGAACGGAAGCGAACGCTGGAGCAGCTTGAAGGTACTCTCGTCTCTTCACTCTCTCCCACTGCGGACATGCACTGCTCACTGAGTCACGCGTGTGCGCGTGCGCGTGTGTGTGCGCGTGTGGCGCAGAGCTGGAGCTAAAGGAGCTGAAGCGCCAGGAGAAGAAGCGCAAGAGGAAGGAGGAGAGGAAGCAGAAGAAGGAACGCAAGCGACGCAAGCGGCACATCAAGCATCACGGGGCGCCGTTGGTGCGTGCGCTGCGCGACCTCCGACCATCGATGGCCGGCGAGACGATCATCGTCGTCGGTCGCGTTGTGGACGAGAGCGAGCCTACGACGATCCCGCTTAGTGAGAAGACGCTCGAGCAGCACCGCACCGGTAACACAGCCGCGATCAGGGAAGCGCTGGCGTCGCACGAAGGCGAAGGAGCGGAGGAGGAGCTGAGCGTCGAAGCGATCGCCAGGCGAAAGGCGAAGAGAGCTCTGCAGCAACTCCAAGCTGATGCAGACGCGGAGCGACCAAGCACGACGGTGGAGGCGGAGAAGACGAAGCGCTGGGAGGAGGAGGAGCGACAGCGGCGGCAGGCCGAGTGCTGGCGCACGCTGCCCTACCTGAACAAGAACCAGGATCGGTTCCGCCTGGCCAAGGACGGACGCGACGTCATCCTGCAGTTTGACCGCACGCAAGAGGACACCTTCCTGCCGGACAACACCGACGTACGGGTGTGGGGCACGCTCGAGGTACAACCACCGTCCACGCACGCACGCCCACACGACACAGTGTGCATCATGATCGAGCTTACTCTGGCTCTGGACACTCGGGGCGCAGGTCAAGATCGTCCCGTTGAGCGAGCTCTGCGCATGGAGGGACGTGGCTGTCACGATCCCGCTCGACGAGCAGATCCCCGTGTTCGTGGTCCATACGACCAAGTGGAAGCTCGCCAGCGAGTGCACTGATGGCAGCCGAGCTAAGTAAATGGCAAAGGATCGTGTTCTCTGCCCTGGAGTGCGTCTATATACACTCGCTGCTCTGTCTTTCGCTGTTTCGCCTGGCCGCACGGATGAAGCCCTGGCGCCTGGCCTTGAGCCGCTTGACCTCGCGTCGGAGCGCGGCCATGGCCTTTAACTTCTCCTCGAGCTCACGCTCCACGTTCCGCAGCTGCTCCTCGGGCGACAGGGACGTGTCCTCTTCCTCCTCGTCGTCATTGCCGCTGGCCTCTTCGCCATCGCCCATGCTGCCGCACCGTCCAAAGGGCACTAGCACGGCCTCGTTCTCCTGCGAGAAGAAGAGTTCGTCGTCCTCCTCAACCTCATCCGCCTCGACATCGACATCGCTCGGCTCACCCGCTAGCCCGTCGGCTTCCTTCGTCTGCACCTTGATGGAGGAAGGCAAGGGCTGCTGACTCGTCTTGTCGCGTCGCTTGACGATCACTTGGATGGTCATCTTCTTCGTCTCGACCAGACGCGTGCCTTTGCCATCGGCCGTCGGAACGGGATCCTGTCGTGTAATCTCGATCTCGACGACGTCCTCGTCCTCGTTCGGCTGCCGTCGTCCTCCTCCTCTCTGCTGAGCGCTGCCGATCTCCGTGCAGACGACGGGCGCCGGAGCGACGGCGTGAGCGACCACGGCTAAATCCTCGGCAGCAGGCGTGGCGATCACTTCGCCTGGGGCTGATGATGGTGCGGCTGACTCAGCGCTTTCTTCAATCTTGGGCTTGTCCTGCGTCAGCGCCCGCAGTGTGACGACGGTTGAGGTAGTTTGGAGCGCGTCGTTGCTCGAGCTCGCGACTGCCAACGGCGGCTCTGGCACGACTGGCGCGGGCGGAGCGACTTGGCCTTCGCTTTCGCTTTCTCTGCTGCTCGATGCGTCGGTGGTGGCCTCTTCGGTGGTGGGCACTGCTTGGCCCTTTGGCTCCTCCGTCGCGGGAGCAGGAGTGGCGACGCCAGTAGCAGACGCCTCGGCCGGCGGTACCTCTTCGTCGCCGACGACGATTTGGTGCTCCCACTCGGTGAGCAGGTCGAGCACTCGGTGGCGTCGGTTCTTCTGATCCTCCTCCAGCTTTTTGTTGTACTCCTCGACCTCCTTCGCTCGCAACCGTCTCTCCTCGCTCGTTAGCAGATTCTCTGCGACCGCGACCTCCACCACCGGTTCCCCTCCTGCGCCTCCTCCTTCGGCTC
The DNA here is from genome assembly GCA_000826305.1 of Acanthamoeba healyi. NCBI lineage: Eukaryota > Discosea > Longamoebia > Acanthamoebidae > Acanthamoeba > Acanthamoeba healyi. The sequence continues at coordinate 12,604 of CDFA01020688.1, forward strand.
CGCCCTCGCCCGGGCGACTGTCCTGCGCCAGTATGCTCGCATTACCTCCGCCTCGCTTCTTGAGCTCCTCGCGCCACCACTCGTCGCCGGTCTTCCTGTGCTGCGCGCCTCGCGGAGACAGATCGGCCATCGCCATGCCGGACTTGGCCCGCGTGCCCAGATCGACCGGGGAACCGAGCGTGCCTTCCTCCTGCGGGACACACAGATGCAACAATGCGCGATTGATCAGCGACAAAGGCAACAGATGGAACGATGAGCGGGCATTAAGACGTACAGGGAGAGAGGCCTTCCACTCGGGCTTCTTGGTTATGTTCGAGCGGCTGCTGATCTCCGAACCCGACCTGGTGTGCCCGCGCTTCCGCATGAGCCGCAGCGTGGCCTTCTTGCCCCGCTCCTCGGCCTTCTCCTTCTTGCGCTTCTCTCGCTCCTCCTTCTTGCGCTGCTTCTTGGCCGCCTTCTTGTCGCTCTCGCCGTCGCTCCCGCTCCCGCTGCTGTCTGCGTTGGTCGACCCGCGCAGCGTTTGGTTGGAGATCTTGTTGCGCTTACGGAAGGCGGTCAGGGTGCGCGTGCCGCGGTCCCACGCCTCGTCCGTTTCGTCCCACTGGCTCATACCGGCGACGTCGAGTCCCTCGAGGATCTGCGACAGCTGCTTGCGCCTTCTGCTGTTCCGCCCGAACGTGGCGTGATAGTCCCCGCTGACGCTCTCGCCCTTGACGCCGAGGTTGCGCGACGATGACGAACTGAGGGCGGACGGCGTCCGCGCTTCAAAGTTGTCCTTGCGCTGTGTCTTGACTTCACGCTGTTGCTGCTGCTGTTGCTGCTGATGTTGGTGAGTGTCGATGTCCTTGCTGTCCTTCTTCTTGGGGCTCTCTTTCTTCTTGGGGCTCTTCATGCGTGGAGTGATGTCGCCCATGCCGCTCCGGTCGATGGAGAACGATCGGAGACGGCCAATGAGTCCGCCCAGCGGCCCCTCGTCGCGTCCTCCCGGTGACGCCGCAGCATTCGTGTCCTCGGCACTGCTACCACCACTGCTGTTGCTGTTATTGTTTTCCTTGTCCTTGTCCTTCTCGTGATTGTGGTGTTCGCTGTCGCAGCTGCCTCGTGGGCTATCCGTCGGCGTGGCCGCCGTCGTGGCGTCGTCGAACGAGAGCGAGACCGGACAGTTGAGTGTGGGATACTTTTGTTTGTGAACCTTGGTCCGCCGGATGGGCGAGGGACTGTTGGTCACCTGCACACGCACACGTCGCGCCAGCAGGAGCACGCGCGTGTTTAGAGCGAATACAGCAAAGGGGTGCAAACAACGAAAACGACAGCGAAAGAACGAAAGCGGCGACATGGGGGGGGGGACACTTCGGACATGGCGTCGTGCGGGGTGGAGAGAGCTGGGAGGCGGCAAGAGAGATCAGAGGGGAAGGGGGGGGGAGGCACCTTTGCCCCCTGAGGGATTTCGCTGACCGAAGACCCGAGGAGGAGAAGCTTCTTCTTTCGGTCTCCCTTTTTGTCCGCTGCTTCCTTCTTGTCGATCACCTGCCCTTCAGAGGCGGCCCTGGTTGAAAAAAAGAAAGAAAGATGAGCCATTTATTTTTTTTTGACATCTCGAGATGAGATTTGGGGGGTTTGAAGTCCCTCCCCTCTCATGAGAGAAGAGCAGAACTTCTACGTACTTGCCGCGAGGGCTAAGCATGTTCATCTTGGCCCCCAGGGCGCCCTGTGTGGGGGGTTGGTTATGTTGGTGTGGTGCGTGGTGGCACGACGCTGGGCTTTGGGTTCGAGCAAGTGGCTTGCCCAATGAGTTGCAATACGATATTACTCTCCGCGCACAAGTTCCGCTCTTGGCGCGTCTCGGTGCGCCCCACAGGCTCTCGGCGACGACGAGGCCAAGACGCTTGTGACCACGACGATCGTGGTGAAGGTTGGTGGTGGCTCAGGTGAAGGTTGTTGGCTGCTTCATAGGCCTATGAACACATTTATGATATAATTATTTGTACACCCACGCACACCAAGGCTGCATCGCTCGGAGCAACGCCGGTGGAGGACAGGAAGGGCGAGAGTGGGCTCTAGATGCCCGAGAAGTTGGGCTTGTCGCCGGTGCCCTTCTGCACGCCACGCTCGGTCTCCTTCTTGGGGGCATTGATCTGGTGTGTTTAGAGAGAGGAAGGCGCTCGTGTGAGCACAAACGAGGTGCACAAGAGGAAGAAGAGCGGGGGGGGGGGCGTACGGCGGTCTGCTGGAACTTGTCCACGATGATGGCGGGCTTGGGCGCCGAGCCACCGGTGGCGGGTGCCGAGCTGCCGCTGGCGCTCTTGATGTTGAAGCCGTAGACGTGTCCCTTGGGTGCTGACATGCTGCTCTCTGTGCTCTGTGTTGCTTGTTGATGCTCACTGCCACAGCAAGGCCAAGAGTCGCTGTGTGCGCCTCCCCACAGCGGCCCCACAGGGCAACCAATAACGGACAAGAATAAAATATAATTGAAGTTGAAGGAAATAAAAAGTGAAAATATTTTCTCAGCAATTTGTTTTTGGCGCGAAAGGCAGCCACCGTACACCAAAAGATCATCTTGTAGAGGCGATTGCGGAGGAGGGAGAGATGGCGGAATTCGTCTACTACGAGAAGAAACCAACCACAGAGACCAAGTGCGCTCTCAATTTCGTCTATTCAATTGCGCCATTTCAGCTTAATATTTAATTTTTTGATTATTTAAATTCTTCGGTAGGGGCACAAATGGGCGAGGGCGAAAGAAATCGTTTGCCCCCGTACGCAAGGCAAAGGTGGATGACAGCATAGGTACCGCTCGTTCCCGTCCCTTCCCCCCTCCCTCGCCGCTCGCGCATAGAGAGAGAAGAGGAGAACAGCACACCAACGATCGGCTGGTGGGGTGGCTTTTGAACAGAGGAGGACGTGGAGATGCCCTTCCACCACAAGGGAGGAGGCTCGCCGGCGCCGAAGCGCATGAAGGAAGACGAGAAGGAGAAAGGGAAGGGGAAGAAGGCCGCGGTGGCGAAAACGGTCGACTCGCCGCAGCCAGCCACAACGACCGCCAAGAAGGGGGCAGCAACAGTGAACAAGGCAAAGACCGTGGGGACAGAGAGAAAGGGAGAGGCGGCGGCTCGGAACGCTCCATCGGAAGCGCCTTCCTCCACTCCTCCACTTCCCTCCTCCTCTGCCACCAACGTGGCAAGCAAGAAGCTCGACGCCGCCTCGGCAGAGAGCGAGAAGAACAACAAGCAGCCGGCAACAAAGAAGAAGACGACAAAGGTGGTGAAGAAGCTGGTGGCGAAGCCGGTGACGCCGCAGATCGATCCCGCTTTTGTGCGAGAGAAGGAGCGCTTCTTTGCGCACTTCCGAACGAAGGTCGAAGCGCTCATCGACAGCCACGCCCCGCTCAAGTCCGTAACCGGTCGAACCTACGAGGTCAACGCCAAAGGTCTTTCTTCCTCCTCGCTCCACGCTGTCACGCAGAGCCGAAGATCACTGATCGCCTAACTGTGGCTTTCGATTGATCCCGTACAGTGAACGAGATCTGTCGCCAGTTCTTGGACAACGTCGAGACGACGCCAGTGCCCACCAAGCAGATCCCGGAGGAAGAGTATCAGCGACGGCTGCGAGAGGAGGAGGAGAAGCTCGCAGAGAGTCGCGCTCGCTCAGTGCGGTGCGCCAAGCTGCGGCAGCGAATCGACCTCCTGCAGAAGGAAATCGATCGGTACGACTCCGGACTGCTGTCGGCGTTCACTTTCGTGCTTACCTAAGGTTACCTAAAGTCCCATGTGTCCTCTGATGTGTGTGTTGTGTGTGTGCGTGTGTGCCCTCCATAGCCAGCAGAAGGAAAAAGCGCAGTGGGATGAGGTGCGGAAGGTGTACCAGAAGAAGAGCGAACAAATCAAGCGGGCGAGGGAGAAGGCCACCGAGCAGGAGGAGACGACGGCCAAGAGGCTCAAGTCGGGCGAGATCGACTATCCCGATTTCCTGAGCCAGGAGGACAAGGCGCTGCTCCAGCAACTCGCCTTCACGCCGATGGACGTGGAAAAGGCCACCCAGACTCTCTCACTACAGGTACAACAGACCTCTCCGTCTCGTCTCTCTCCCTCTCGGATCGCTTGCGTGCGCTACGCTCACACGCGGCCGCGGCGATGTCTCCCATGTGCGTGTGCGGTGCAGGTGGACTACTTGAATGGCACGTTGCGGGAGCTGAAGCACTTTGACGAGTCGGCGGATCGCTGGGTCAAGAACGCGCTGTCGTCGTACCACAAGCAGTGGCAAAGCACGGAGGGGGGCGGTAGTGGCGGCGGAGCATCTGCCGCGGCAGCCACAAACACACGGGCGCTCATCCGGGGCATCACCAAGCCACCTTCCACATGATGACTCACAGACACCTTCTCTCCCCCCAATGTATTTAATGCAACGACAGCAACATGCTCCCTTCCGCCGAAACTCTTTCCCGAGACTTGGAAAGTTCGGGCGCGTTGTGAAATAATTCTTGGAAATCAAAATGGGCCAATTTAGTTAGCCATAAAAAGGCGGGAAATATTGAGTTGATTTATTATTTACAAACCGCGAAGTCGGGCTTACGCGCAGCAAAGTCGAAGAGGAGAGGAGATGTACGCGACGGACCTCGCAGCTTTCAACCCGTTCTCGGCCACACAGGAGTCGTCGAATGGCGCATTCGACGCTCGGCCCCAGGCGGACATCTTTGCGACATCGCTCCCGATTTTGTAAACCCTGCTGCTTCGTCGTCCTCCCCGCAGGCGACGAGCTACAGCAGCAGCCAGGGCAACTACCACGCTCCCTCCTCGAGGCCGTTCGAGCAGCAGAGACCACGCCCCACCAAGACCGTGAGTTGGGCCTCAACAGCAGCGAGCACGAGCCAGACGGGCAACGCTAGCATCGCCCTCTCCGAGTTCTGGGCGCACCCCGTCAGTAGCTGTACCCACTCCCCTCCCTTCTACACTAGCACGCTGTGAAGCTCCTGGTTTGACACTGCGGCTACACCTCGCACACACAGCCTTTGGGTCTCAAGCTGGAGGGTCGGGCTTGAGCGCCAGTGCGCAGATGCTGCTGCACGCGTCGACGTTGTACAAGACCGGCGCCATCACCGCCCAAGAGAAGGGTCGCATCAAGGTACTGAGAGAGGCGTCGCCTCTGTCCAGGCCCGCCACCGAGGAATGGGCGCTCCGTGCAGCAGGCTAACGCGCGCGTGCGACAGGACCAAGTGCTGCAGGGCAACATCGCACAGGTGCAGCAGCAATACGGCACCCCGGCTGCGGTACGTCTTGCGTTGGCTTTGCAGATCGCAGCTTGCCTCTGAAGTTGAACCTCCAAC
>CDFA01020702.1:0-12587 GCA_000826305.1 Acanthamoeba healyi
AAATAAAAATAATTAAACGATCGTTGCGGCGCAGGTGTCGCAAGAGGACTTTGCGAACACGCTGGGCACCATCAATGGCTTCTTCTTCGACTCGGAGAACCTCACCGCCGCCCAGTGCCTGGAGAGGTACCTCGGAATGGCCAGGTCTTCGTGGAGCTCACGGTGATGGTGACTCACCACACTACGTCCTCATGTTCTCCTCTCTCTTGCGTGCAGCATGCTGGGCTGCCTCACGTTCTACAGCTACTACCTCTGCTGCGACGCCAAGTACACAAAAGTGAGTTCTCCGCTCGTCTGGCACTGATGATGCATGTGGCAACCACGCACACGCACCACCGCACACGCACACGCGACGTTGTCCAGTCCTGACCTTTGTTGTACTCGTGTGCCGTGCAGAACATGAAGCGACTCTCTGCATTCCTGGAAAGCGAGAACAACCGGTTGTACAAGCCAGCCGGCTTCCTCATCCTCAACCCTCTCTCCAACGGCCTTCTCTACGTACCGCCTTCTCCCCACTCACAACATCGTGTCTTCGCCTGTGCGTGTGCGTGCGTGCGATGCGTGCGGCTCGTCGCTCACTGCCCTGTGCGTAACAGCTGCAGATCCTGGACTTCAGGCGGGTGGCGGACCGAGGCACCATCACCCGATCGACCGAGACTAGCAAGGACGTCTAACTCTTTCCCCTCTCCTCTTTCGCTCTCTCCTGTACAAAACAAAAGCAAATAATTAAATAATTCGTTTTTTAATGATGAATTAATTGCACCCTGAGAAGGCGACGTGCGCGACGTGGTATCGACCGCTGCGTCTGCGGTTGACATATCTCCACGACCCGGCGAGCGCGCTTGCTCGGTCATTGCTGCTGACGATCGTGGCGACTTCCCGGGAACGAACAGCAGAAGCAGAAGACGATCGGGCAGAATGGCGGCGGCGGCGAAGGCGGCACGGACGTCATGCTGAAGAGGACATGTCCCTTTTACGTGTGCCGCAACGGGAAGACGTTCCAGGTACCTGGAATCCTCTGACAGCATCGCTCAAATTCCTCGTTTCGAGCCGGTAAGGTACGTACCTAAATAAAAATATTTAAGCTATGCATGACCTTTCCGAGTCATTTTTGTGTTTCCACATAAAAACAAGCAACGTCGCCAAACGACACAGCAGCACTTCACGTCGCATCATCACAGCAGCAAATTGCTGCTGTGCATCTGGACTGCCATGAGCTCGACCAAGAAGTCTTCCTCGTCGAACCACAAGCGTGGAAGTACGTTCCCAGGCTGCAGTAGCTTTTGTCAGACTATTCTTTCATCTAAGCCTGCGTGTTACCTTGTTTCTTTGACAGAGGCCAAGTTTGGCACAGCCCATCACCATCACCATCGTCATCGTCATCATAGAGCTAAAGACCATGCTGCCGTGGAACGTTCTAGGGAAAGGAAGACGTTCCCATCGACAGAGGGTGGCATCCCGCCAAGCTGCTACACACGTCGCTACGTCATACAACGGCAGGAACCGAGCGATGGGCTGCTGTCGAAGATCAAGCAAGGTCGCTACGTCCTGCTGCACGGGCACCGCATGTGCGGCAAAACAACGCACGTTCTACAGCTGATCGAACAACAGATGAATGTCTTCCTGGGCATATAGTACGTAGCCCCTGTGGCTCTCTTCTCTCTTCTCTTCTTCTTCTCTCCCTCCTCCTCTCACGAAGAGGATCTGTACCAGTGTTGCACTACAGGGAGAAGTGCAGCTCGGCAGCCGCGACTGGCCACAGCCCACGGATGTTGCTCAGTTCTGGGGCTCCTTACGCGAAGCCCTCGTGTCTGCTGGGTTGCCAGTTGAGCCCGCTAGTGATGCTGAAGCACCAGGAGCTGTGATGAGTGCGTTCAGAACAGCACATGAGGTACCTTTCTTGATCGCTATCCTCTCCACGATGATCTCTCATCTCTTTCTCTCCACTACATATAGAGAGGACAACAGCTTGTGCTGGTCATTGACGAGATGGATCTCCTCCTGATAGCAAACCCACAAGTCAAGGACCTCCTCTTGGGCTTCATCCACACTCTTAAACTCCATGGTTATGCTTCCTCAGTCATCGGCATCGGTGCCTACCGTGCTTCAGTTGGGTGACACGGAATCCACTGCATCGCCTTTCAACGTCGTTGATCAGTTCGTGGAGCAACACTTCACCGAGCACGAGCTAGCGGTGATCCTGTCAGAGTACGCTCGCGACTACAACGTATCCTTGCCGCCCTCGCTCGACCAATTCGCAAAAGACCTCCATGCCTCGACTGATGGGTGCGCCACACATCTCTTGTCTGTTGGCACTCTTCACTTCACTGTACATATGTGCTAACATCCCCAAGACACCCGGGTATGAGCATGTATGCTATGTACCAATATGACCAGATCATGACCAAAGCGAACGCCTTGCGTAGCTGGGACACTCGCTGTGGCCCCTCGTGTCCGCACATCCGTGCTTCCAGTCCTTGGTTGGCTGCGTCAACAACCACGCTACGGCCAGAGAGTACATTCTACAGCGCAACCTCCTCAGCTCTGGTTCACGTTCCTTCGTGGCTGGTACCTCCCACTCCCAATCACAATACGCTGATCAGCCTAGTTCTGATCTCTGAATGTGTGATAGACATGGACAACCCAGCCGTGAGCTTCTTGCTCAACATGGCATCCTAAAACACGCCACCACGAAGGCAGCAGTAGAGTATGAACTCGAATGGACCTGTCCCGTCCTGCGGTCTCTCACACTCGCAACAATTTGGCCCCTGCTCGATGAACAACCGCCCATTGTGCCCATGCTCAAGATCGGGTCAAAGGTGCGTGCAGCCATCTTCTCACCTATGGGCGCGCTTGCGTCGTGACTCCATTCAGATACTCATAACAATGTGTATGGCCAGGAAACCATCGACATGGTGCTCTTGCTCAAGCGGTTGATTCCACGCATCTCGATGAAGCTGCTGCGAGAAGAGATCGTCAAGAACAAGACAACCGACGCTCCGCACGAATACGCGTACCAGTTCGAGCTCTTCGCGCTGCTGCAGTGGGCTCTCCGCCAGCCCCATCTACGCGCTGTCGATCACCGAGTCATCCCCGAGGCAAAGGACTACCAGCAGTCAAACCAATGCGCCGGCATCGTCGTGGTGAATCGCGGACGCCACGTCATCGAGATCGGCGCTAACATTCCGGAGAGGATCTACGACGAGTGCTACAGTCGGACCATCACCTACGTCAACGATCTGAAGGCGTGCTGTGGTGTTGTCATCAACTTCTCTACCGAAGCGACCCACTCGACGTACTTCCCGCCGGTTCGTGATGCGCCAGTCACCTGCCTCAACGTACATGTCGATCTCGACGCCAACGAGTTCAACGTGTGGGAGCTGAGCCCACGCGAGGGAACAACGGAAGAGACCCTGGACGAGAGAGTGGCTACTCTCTCACTCGTGGAAAACGACCTTGCGCCACGAGTGACCCCACTGAGATCAAGGACTCCTTCTGGTACTCAAGCCCCAGCCCCTATCGTTCTTTTCGTTAAACATTGCTGATCAGTGTTCGACCTGCGTTTAGTTCCCCTCTCAGATGGACGAGGCCGGATGGCGCCCCAGCAGCTGTTCCTGCCGCAGGAGGAAGGTAGCAAACCCTTGATCGATCTGTTGGTCCTCTTTGGCAAGACACAAGAGCGCATGAAAGTCGAGCCTCTGTTAACTGTAGCCGATGTCAAGGACCTGATCAGGTGCGAGCTCCTGTGTTTATCCGCTCTCTTAGTTACATCCTTTGTTGTTTACCTCCATCACTGTAGGAGCCAATATGGCATCATGCGGGCGCCGTTCTACCTCAGCAAGGATCTGGATGGGCAGCCACTGGAACTTCTCAAGACACTCCACGAGCAGGGCATCAACAACGGGGCACAGATCCATGCCATAATGGTGCTCCTCATTCTCGCTCGTTCCTTCACATCCCCACTTACACTGCTCTCTGACACCGAGAACCCTCCAGGCTGGTTTCGAGCAGTAGGCACCTGCGGAGCGTGCGTAGCAGCTACGTGGTCAGAGAGGGTACGTACGTCTGTCCATATCGAAACACTCACCTACTCACCAAACAATGCTCTCCTTTTAGCTCTAGAAGGAAGATGCGCGTGAGCAAGATGGTGATGGATTGGACCTTGGGTGAGACACCCAAGACCAGCCAGGCCAAGCCAAGTATTTGTACAGGGTGACACAGCGCGCAACTAAAGTCGGCAGGTTCTCCGGCTGAGCGGTGCTCGAAATCAGGAGATAAACCGGCAAGGAGAGTTTGACGTGTGAGAGGAGGGTCGGATCAGAAAGCAGAGGTGAGGAGATGGGCCTTCTTGGCTCTTCGCGCTTCCTCGTCCACCCTGGGCTGCACCTGTCGCACGAGCGCCTTGACGCCCAGCAGCTCGCCCAGACCGAGGATCTCCCGGTAGAGCGCCGCCTCTTCGTCGAGCGATCGCGCGGGCGCCACGCCGCTGCCGTAGTTGTCGGGCGAACGATCACCGGTGACGGCCACAGCGACGGCGGGAAGGCTCATCACGCCCGAATAGAGGAACCGCAGGAACACGGAGAACGAAGCAAAGTAGTTGTGGTCGTCGTCGCCACCGTCGCTGCTGTTGGCTCTTCCGCTCTTCGTGGGCGTCGCTTCCTTCTTCAATGCGGGCTTTCCACCACCGCCGCGCTGCCGAGGCATGGTCCACCGTCGCATGTCGATCTCGATCACGGCTTCGCTGTCTCCCGCCTTCGTCCTTGGCTTGGTCTCTGACCCCAGCTCAGGGAAGTAGGTCAGCAGAAGCGGCGATCGCGTTGCGATGATGGCTCGGTGTGCGTGGATGGCCACCGACTCGGGCCGTTCCGCCTCGTCGCTCTTTGTTCCCTCGCGCAGTTCCTCTGATGAAAACGAGGGCATGTGTTGCCTCCACTCTTCGTCCACGTCGTCTGGCCCATCACCTCCACCACCGGTATCGACGAATGTCGGTGGATCGAACAAGAAGCGCACGTCCGCAAACTTCTCCTGGTTGAAGAGCGACACGAAGTCGACCGCCATGGTTGACGCCTCTTGTGGTGATGCGGTTGTGGGCTGCACCAGAAGAACAGCGTTCAGCTACTGCCCCGCGATGCAGAAGAACGCACAGCGTTCTCAAAGGAGAGGAGGCATACATCGTTGGCCAGCTCGCAGAGCGCCAGGAGCCCAGTGACGGGGTAGATCATCGACAGCCCCATCATCTCGTAGACGTTGTCTGACCGAAAATGAAATGAGCCCAGTGTGTGGTGTACTGGGAAAAGCGTATGTATGGTCATACCAAGATCAATCTCGACTTCGTCGGTGTAGAGGTACCGGAGGAAGGCGGCAACGGTCTGTTCCTGTACACCCTCGATCTCCACGACCGGCACTTGGCGCACTAGCAAACCCGGCAGCAACGACATTAGCGGACGGTGGCAGTAAAACGAAACGAGAGTCAGAGGGGCACGCTACCGTGACCGCGAGCCAGTGTGATGTCTTCAAAGCGAGTAGAGTCTTGGATTGCCTGCTCAAAGGCCGGACACCGAGCGCACAATATTGCCTGCAGGCAGTGGGCCACGATTTCGTCAGACAACACAGCAATGGCGAAGTGACATGTGTGCTGATGCGGGGCTGACCTGGTGACAATAGTATCGCCCGTCACCGCCAGCGACAATAACGTCGGAAAGCGCGGGATCATTGAGCGCCTTTCCAAAGTTGATCTTTGAGAGCTCGAGGTGTTCTGCATGAACGTGAAGTGAGGGCGTCAGTGAATGCCCTCTCTGGTCCCATGTGCGACGTAGGTACCGGTGAAGTCTGTAGCAAATGTGTGGTTTGTCCCTGCGATGAGCTCGAGCGGAGTGCAGCGCTGCTTATCCTGTGCATTTACGTCGCCGTTTCGTTCTGGAGATCAACACAATGTGTGGCTGGTCAGTAGGTGCGCTGAAGCTAGAGAGAAGATGCGACAGAGATGAAGCATACCGATGAGAAGAAGAGCGATGTTCTCGTGCCCCTCGCTACAGGCAATGTGTAGGGCGGTCCTGCCTGTGGCCGCGTCGGCTACATTCACCAACAGGCCAGGATGGTCCAACAGCGCACGGACGGTGCTTATGTCCCCCGCACGCGTGGCTATGTGAAGCGGATACCCTCTCTTTCCCAGATTGTTAGGGCTGCACGACGAAAGCAAGTCAGCTAGTCAAACAGCAAACGGAGATCGCTATGGACGGAGGAGTGCGCGTACTCTGCCCCGTTTTGCAGCAGCCATTGAACTGCGACAACCATGCCCGGGATGCTGCACGCCAGGTGCAGTGGTGTATCCCCTTGCCTGGTGGAGGGAAACGCAGAGAAGAATGCGGCTGTCAGCGCCACATCGCATCGCCAACCAAACTTGGGGTCATTGTAGTACCTGTTCTGTTGTGAGAGGAGGTCACTCGTCGTGCATGATTCAGCTTTGAAGCCTCCGACCTTCATCAGCAGTTCCCGGTAGATATCAACCAGCAAATGCTCGGGCAGTTCGCTAAAGGCCGAGTTGGCGCTGATCTGCGGTGCCGTATGGTAGTGTCGATCAGCTTTCCTCTTGCAAGAGCGCACGGATTGAGAGATGTACGTACTAGTTGGAATGTGTCCGCGTCTTGGGTGATGAAAGACAACGCCTTCTCCTTCATCTTAGCGTCTTCGTAGATGTGACCCAGCTAATGCACAGAACACAGTCTCCCCATCAATACTGTGCTGAGCGCGTCCGTAGGGACTGGACCAAAGTGTACGTACTTCGTAGATCGGTACAGCGTTGTCGATGCCGACTGCTTCTTCAATGATGTTCTCGCACCTGTGTTCACATGACAGTCGAGACATAAACGGTCAGGGGATGCAAGCAGGACCCGACTGCAGCGTGCGCTTCAGGTAGGGGCTTACACGGTACCGTTTTCGAAGCTCAAGCAGCATGTACTGGTGCGACGCCTGATAGAGGTCGACTACCGTGTCGGGGTTGATCTGAGGGCAGTCTCCCGTGTAACTGAACTCGACCACCTGGCGCCAGATTGCTTATGTCAGTACAGAAGACGATCTCGATCTGGATGCCGAAGAGGCGAATGTACATACCGAGTAGAAAATGTGGTAGGGCGTGTCGGTGATCAGGATGGGGTCCTCCTCCGTGCATTTCTCTTTGGCCCACGGACCCAGCAGCATGGCCTTGAAGAACTCGTTCCTGGAGCACAGGACCACCTTGTGCGCGTACACGAGCTTGCCCTCAACGGAGAAGATGACGTCGCTATACTGCTTGTTGTTGAGCATCTTCTTCATGTCTGAAGAGAAGCGGCTTTCGAGCAGTCGTCGCGCGGCGTCGACGCGCTTCCGTCTGTACCCACACAAAACGTAAGAGGTGAGGATAAGTTCGCTCGTCAACCACAGCCGAATCTAGCAATGCTCACCTTCGCTCGAGCGACCGCAGCGTGTCCGAATCGATGGCCTGACTGCACAGCTCGTGCAGCCGAGTCTCGCCATAGCGCTCGGCCATGACCAACACGTCTGACAGGAAGTTGACGCGCTCCTGGGCGCGCCTCCTCTCGACATCGGCTGGCTTAAAGCCTGCGTGGGGGGCGCTGGCCAGCGCGGCTAGTTGCGGGAACTGGATGTTGTCCGTGTAGAGATAGTGGAGCATGGCGTGGAACACGTCGTGTCTGCCCTCGTTGACCACGATCTCCAGGCGACTGCCGCCAACTCCATCGGTCGAGATCGGATCGCCGCCCTCGGCCTCCTTCGCTTGGAGTACCTTGCGCCAGTAGGCGGAGCGGGCAAACAGGATCAGCTTGGAGCACAGGATGACACGCGAGCCGCCCTCGAGATAGACGGCGACGTCGTTCAGTTTTTCGTCGTTGAGCGTGTTGAGGAGGCCCTCCTGGAAGGACTGATAGCACTCTTCGAACATCTGCAACCTGATGCGATCCTCGGTTGCCAGACCATCGAATGGCATCCGGCCACCTTCGTTGCGCGCCTTTATGTCTGCGTTCCGCTTGATCAAATGCAGAGCAATGTTGTCATGGCCGTTACTGGGAGTAGTTCAACAATCAACGCTCAGCATCGATCAGTCGACCGTGAGCATCTCACAAAGACACATAACGCCTGTGGTTTTGACTTACCTGACGGCGCAATGCAACGGAGTCGCTCCGTGCTCGTCTTTGGCGTTTATGAGATGTGGAGCCAAGTCGATCAGCGCCGACACAACCTGGTGGTGACAAGGGTGAGGTTATAAGGGTTAGGGAGAAGTGACTGCGCTCAATGTTGAAAAGGGTGCTTAAGAGGAAGCAGAAAGTGAGTGTAGTGTACCTCGTGCTTCCCTTTGGTGGCCGCAACGTGAAGAGGCAAACGGCCCTTGCTGTCAGTGAGGGACACATCGATGGCCGGGTGCTTCAACAAGCGCTCGACAAACTCGACTTCGTCCGATTCCTTAGACGCCAACGCCAGGTGCAGCTAATGTCGGCGGTAGAATGTTGGTTGATTGATCACTCGTGAGCATTCAGCACGAACAGCGATCACTTGCTGTACGTACCGGAGTGCTTCCAAGACGGTCGGTCACGTTCACATCCACGGCGAGCGAGGGAGAGAGCATAAGGTCCAACACGTGTAGACAGCTACCGCCGAGCTCTGCCGCATAGTGCAGCGCCTGGCACCCAATCAACCAGAGTGAGCGAGACGTCTCACCAATTATCTTAAGTCGGAGGTGGGTCAGCTACTGAACGCACCGCGCGTTTATAGTCCAAGTTAGGCACACCGTGGTACGCTAAGCCCACCGACGTGTCGTTGATGCTGGCCATCCCCTGCTTGAGCGCCTTCTTCAGCATTAGCTCCGCCACCTGCGCGTAAGTGCCAGCGAATGAAGTTATCACGGATGTGAGTCAGGGCCAGGGAGAACCACTGGGTGCGTATGGAGCCACAGAGAGTAGGCCGTGTGCAAACCTTGATCTGCTTATTGGCCAGTGCCACCATCAACGGCGTTCGCCCCGCTGCATCCTTCTTGTCGAGCGAAGCGCTGTGCTGAAGCAGAAGCTAATGATCGTAGCGACAGCACGTTCGTTTGGGGTTAGGGGTGCTCGGGCTATAAATCAACGACGTTGGTTGGGGTCGTCCATACCTCAACGACTGAGGCGAAGCCTCCCTCTGCAGCCATGTGCAACGGCAGGTCGACCTGCGCTCCCAATCAACCAACCAGTGAGCGTTTGCCTAGAGGTTCACAGCGAGGATAGATACCGAGTTGGGGTTGGACCGCAGCTCAAGCAACTCCTTCACGCACTCGGTGTAGCCTACAACAACGTCCTTCATCAGCCGATCGTCGTTGGTTCGAATCATCTCCACCACCAAGCAAGCAAGCCAACAATAAAAGAAGGACCGGTACCGGCCGCGGCGGCAGCGCCGAGTGGCGAATAGGACAGGCAGTGGATGTTGGGGTTGACGTTCTCCTTGGCCAGCAGACGGATGATGGCTGGCTTGTTGTTCTGCGCCGCCAGGAACAGCGGCGTGCACCCTGCGTACCCAATTAATTTTAATTTTATCTACAATTAAATATAATAATTCAAAATAGCAATAAAATATTCTATCATGCTAAGATTTGTTCTAATTTTATATAGAAATTAAAAAATATATATAAAAACGAACCGTGCTGCAGGCCGTTGAGGTTGACACAGTTGCGCCCGCTGAGCTGCATCTTCACTCGTTCGGTGTTACCGGCCTTGATCGCTTCCCTGCTCGCGAGTGTGGGGCACCCGCTACCTGCATCAGAGACGAGCCCGCACCTATGGTTGCCAACCAACGAGCAGAGCAGAGAGAGACCTGCATCTCGTACCAAATGGAAGTGAAACCTCTTACATCGCTGACGGAGCCTTTGTTGCTTTTGGATTTGGAGCTCATCTTCTTGTGTTCCTTTCCTTGTGTGCAGCACAGTTGGGAGTGAGGGGAGCAGTAGAAGACCTGCGCTGCGACCTCTCCCTTCGCTTTCGTTTGTCGTCTCAGAAATTTCCCAATTTTATTTCAATTCCATTTCCACAATGCACATTTTCTTTTTGCAATTTCTGATCCCTACTCCAATCACAATCCGGTACGCCACGTCCACACGCAAAGAACGAAGCAGGATCACGACCGCCGTCGCCTGTAACAACTTGTTAACAGCAGTTCACTCCAGAACAAGAAGACGAGGTAATGAGCAGCAGCAACAGGACGGACGATGTGCGCGGATCCAGGCTGCTGGGATGGCTGCGGCTCGGCTTCCACGCGGGGAGCCTGGCGGTGATCGCACACTCAGTGGTGTGGCTGCGTCAGCTGGGCCTGTTTGGGCCCTTCCTCCTGTTCATGTTCACCATGTGGGGACTGGTGACGCTGGCTGCCTTCCTCACGACCGCTCTGATCGTCGACGCATGGGTCCTGTGGGCCTCGTCGCGGCCCGTGAAGCTCTCGCCGAGGCCCGAGAGCGACCCACTGCAGCGGCGCTTGGTTCTAGTCCTCCACCTGCACGAGCTGCTCTTTGCGCTGGCTTTCTTCTTCGCCTTCATCGTCACGGTCATCTTCTGGGGTCTCTTCTTCTACGACCGCGAACTGATCTTCCCTCGCGCCTTTGTCTTCCCCGCGCTCCTCAACCACATTCAGCACACGATGCCCATCGTCGTCCTCACGCTCGAGCTGATCGCGTTCCATCGGCGGCCTCGCCCGCTCTTCCGCCACCTCGCGCCCATCTCGACCGTGCGCGAACTGAGCGTGCTCGTGGGCGGCGTGGTGGCCTACCTGTGCCTCACCGCCGCGCTCTACGCCAAGCTCGGCAGGTGGCCCTATCCGTTCATGTCGGGCTTCTCCTTCTCCGTCTTCCTGGCCTTTACCGCCGCGGCCACCGTCATGGCCCTCCTGATCTCCTCCCTCCTGCGCTGGACCCGCATTCGCCTCCACCACGCGCCGCCGCCGCGACCGTGATACTCCCCGCTGGGCCAAAGGATCAACTCCATTGCTGCGTCGAATCCAATAAAGAAGAGGATGACGATGAAGACGAGGACGATGGGCTGGGTAAGCGTGTTGATTGCTCACCGCAGAGGCGTGACATCAAGAAGAACAAGAACAAGAACACAAGGATGGCGCGATCACCAGCGGCCGGGGGTGCCGTGGCAGGAGCCAGCCAGGAGGACGCCCTCCCACACGAACGAGCACGGCAGGGTGGCCAACACAACGCCGATCCAGTCCTGCAGATCGATGTGGCGTGGCGTCAACACACTCTCAGAGCCCAGTTTGGCTGACGAGGGATGGAGGAGCGCAGTGTGATGGAGGCTACGTACCATGTAGGGAGCGGGGCCATGCGGGCAGCAGCACGTGTTGTACGCATCGACGTGCACTGCACCAGTGAGAGAGAGAGAGAGAGAAGAGACCGGTGAGAGGCCATACGTGGGGCAGGAGGGACCAAGCAAGCGGAACAACGAACCCTTGTAGATGAGCGGCGTGAAGTACTTCTGGAGGTAGTACTGGTACGCAATGGCGCTCGAGTTCTGCTTCTTGTCGGCCATGACCTGCCTCATCTCCGACGGGAAGTATTGGTCTTGAGACGTGCCATGAGGAAGAAGAGATGTCAGTAGGGCGAGGGAGCGCAGAGCTCTCTTCATGTCGCGTTGGGTGTTGTCTCAACTCCGAATTTTGTCAGACGAGCGCGTACCGGTGTAGACCTGCACGAAGCGGCGGACGCACGAGAGGGTGTTGTTGTTGTAGTCGGTCGTCTGCGAGCACACGCACATGGCGTTCTTCTCGTAGACGGAGGGCAGCCACCACTTGTTGTCCTCATACCTTTTCGACCGCGGAGGTAAAAATCCAAGTTGACGCCCGTCAGTGCTCGCGCTTCTAGGGATCATATATTCGAACACGAGACGAACACACGAACAACGTACCAGGTGCAGTTCTTGTTGGTGTAGCCTGTGGGGACACGGTCCGCCGGGCAGGTGTTTGGCAGGCCGAGACCACCGTTTTGTTCCGGAGCGATGACGGAGGCCGCGACAACGCACAACCACACCGAGAACAAGAGGAACGTCACCTGGGCCGTGGTCTGCATCGTCTTCGCGCTGGTGGAGTCACTCCTTCTTCTTCTCTTTCTGCCGCTGTCGCACACAACTACCAATACTCGAGCAAATTGGCCACACCCGCGGAGGCTAAGCCGGGTAAAATCCTACCAATCACGCTTCGCCGTCCTTTTTCCGGTTGGTCTAACATTTATGTCATTATTTCGCGTGGGATTAATGCCAAAGAAATGCAAGTGGTCGAGAAAATGAAAGAGAAATTTATTTTCTTGGAATTGCTGCGCGCCTGCAGGCGCAAAAAGGTCTTCTCCGTGATTTCGCACCACCAGCGTTTGTGTGGGCCTGGCACAGGGGCCGCGGCAGATCTTTGGGATGCAGACGCGACCGCAACGACCAGACCCCTACGAACTACAGCGTCGTAGCCAGGCTGTGCTGAACGGGATTGAATTGGAGGATCGGGTGGCGCGCATCCTCAAACGGCTGGGCAAATGGAACATCCGGCGTAACATCATCATGCGCGATCGATACGGCAACACCAGGTAC